>JAHZTW010000012.1:4601730-4628073 GCA_020283515.1 Alliaria petiolata | reverse complement strand
ATTACCTTCTTTCCAAGGAGTTTGTCATCCATACCGACCATGAAACGCTCAAGTACCTAAGGGGCCAGACCACACTGAAGAAACGACATGCAAAATGGCTCGAGTTTGTGGAGACTTTTCCCTACGTGATCAAGTACAAGAAGGGCAAGGAGAACATTGTAGCTGATGCCTTGTCCCGGAGGCATGCCCTGATTTCCACCATGGAGGCCAAGATAATGGGTTTTGAGCATCTCAAGGACTTATATGACAATGATCCAGACTTTGGAGAACTCTACCAGCAATGTGCAAAAGGTGCTATCGGTCCTCACTATAAACATGATGGTTTTCTTTTCAGGGACAAACGATTATGCATCCCGCAGAGTTCAATGCGAGAGTTGATTCTTAGAGAGGCTCATGGAGGAGGCCTTATGGGACACTTTGGAGTGCAAAAGACCAAAAGCATGGTAGATGAGCATTTTTTCTGGCCGCACCTGAAAAGGGATGTGGAACGATTCTGCTCCAAATGCATCATATGCCTAAGGGCAAAATCCAGGTTGCATCCTCATGGTCTTTATATTCCCTTACCTATTCCTAACATGCCTTGGGTAGATGTGTCTATGGACTTTGTTTTAGGACTGCCCAAGATAAGAGACAAGGACTCCATATTTGTGGTAGTAGACCGGTTCTCCAAGATGGCACACTTCATTCCTTGCAACAAAACCAACGATGCCACTCAGACTGCTGATCTGTTCTTCAAGGAGATTGTCAGAATTCATGGATTACCAAGGACTATCGTCTCAGACCGGGATACCAAGTTCCTAGGAACTTGGTATCTCGGTCTGAGACGATAGTACTTGGTAATCCATGAATTCTGACAATCTCCTTGAAGAACAGATCAGCAGTCTGTGTGGCATCGTTGGTTTGTTGCAAGGAATGAAGTGTGCCATCTTGGAGAACCGATCTACTACCACAAATATGGAGTCCTTGTCTCTTATCTTGGGAAGTCCTAAAACAAAGTCCATAGACACATCTACCCAAGGCATGTTAGGGATAGGTAAGGGAATATAAAGACCATGAGGATGCAACCTGAATTTTACCCTTAGGCATATGATGCATTTGGAGCAGAATTGTTCCACATCCCTTTTCAGGTGCGGCCAGTAGAAATGCTCATCGACCATGATTTTGGTCTTTTGCACTCCAAAGTGTCCCATAAGGCCTCCTCCATGAGCCTCTCTAAGAATCAACTCTCGCATCGAACTCTGCGGGATGCATATTCGTTTGTCCCTGAAAAGAAAACCATCATGTTTTTAGTGAGGACCGATAGCACCTTTTGCACATTGCTGGTAGAGTTCTCCAAAGTCTGGATCGTTGCCATATAAGTCCTTGAGATGCTCAAAACCCATTATCTTGGCCTCCATGGTGGAAATCAGGGCATGCCTCTGGGACAAGGCATCAGCTACAATGTTCTCCTTGCCCTTCTTGTACTTGATCACGTAGGGGAAAGTCTCCACAAACTCGAGCCATTTTTCATGTCGTTTCTTCAGTGTGGTCTGGCCCCTTAGGTACTTGAGCGTTTCATGGTCGGTATGGATGACAAACTCCTTGGAAAGAAGGTAATGCTGCAACGTCTCGAAAGACCTTACTAGGGCGTAGAGCTCCTTGTCATAGGTGGGGTAGTTGAGTGCAGCCCCGTTCAGTTTCTCACTGAAGAAGGCAACCGGTTTCCCTCCTTGAGTTAAGACAACCCCAATACCTGTGCCTGAAGCATCACATTCAACTTCAAAGGTTTTGTCAAAGTTAGGTAAAACTAAGACTTGTGCATGGGTAAGGCTATCTTTAAGTTTATGAAAAGTTTCTTCCTGTTTTGGCCCCCAAGTGAAGGCAACATTCTTCTTGATCACCGCCGTCCAAGGAGTAGCATTGGTGCTGAAGTCCTTGACAAAACGTCGGTAGAAGTTTGCTAGGCCGTGAAAACTCTGAACATGACCAATGGTGGTTTGGCGTGGGCCAGTCTTGTATGGCTTTGATTTTCTCTTCATGCACCTTTAGACCCTGTGAACTAACAACAAAGCTTAAAAATACCAATTGATCAGTGCAAAAAACACATTTCTTGAGATTAGCATATAATTGTTCTAGCCTTAAAGTTTCCAAAACTTTCTCAAGGTGATTAAGGTGTTCATCCAAGCTAGTGCTGTATACTATAATATCATCAAAATACACAACAACGAACTTACAAATGTAGGCCCTAAGAACGTGGTTCATAAGCCTCATGAAGGTGCTTGGTGCGTTGGTGAGACCAAACGGTATGACCAGCCACTCATATAGACCCCTTTTGGTCTTGAATGCTGTCTTCCACTCGTCACCTTCCTTCATTCTGACTTGGTGGTAGCCACTCTTCAGGTCTATCTTTGAAAAGATGGTGGCGCCACTGAGCTCATCCAACATGTCGTCCAGTCTCGGAATGGGATACCGATATTTGACGGTAATGTTGTTGACGGCCCTGCAATCTACGCACATCCTCCATGTGCCATCTTTCTTGTGTACCAAGAGGACTGGTACTGGACACGGACTAAGGCTCTCACGGACATAGCCTCTGCTCATCAGGTCTTGAACTTGTTTCTCAAGTTCCTTAGCCTCCTCGGGATTGACTCTATAGGCTGGTCGGTTGGGTAGTGGAGCTCTGGGCACAAGGTCAATCTGGTGCTCAATCCCAGGGATGGGTGGTAAGTCGGTGGGAAGGTCTTCATGGAAAACGTCCTTGAAGTTCTCTAACAGCTTAAGTACTCCTTCTAGGTGCTTGTCCTCCTCGGGTCCTGAAGAATACCCATCTTTAAAGACCATTAGTAGCACCTGCTCTTTCATTTCTAATGATTTAATCACTTTGCCAGGTGAAACATAAAGACTGTTCTTACTTACCTCGGTTCCTCTAGACATTGCTTTCTGCATTTCGTGTACTTCTTGAGAGGTGAGGGGTGCTAGGTTGTGCTTATGTTTGTTGTGGATGAAGCTGTAGTAGTTAGTCCGCCCATTGTGCATGGCCTCTTTGTCAAATTGCCATGGCCTCCCTAGTAAGAGATGTCCGGCTTGCATGGGGACAACATCACACACAACAGTATCCGTGTACTTGCCTATTTGGAATGGCACAGTGACTTGTTTGGCTATCTTGAGCTCGCTTTCATCGTTGAGCCACCTCAGTGATAGTAGGATTTTTCCTCTTTCAATTAATCTCTACTACTCATGTCATTGTAGTATTTGAGATGTCAATCCAAATGGGGTTAAGATTAACAATACTAAGAATACATGAAACTATTTAATCTAAGCCAAACTCAATATTGAAGGAGACAAGGGACTAATAAAAGCAACTACAAGCTAAAAGAAATACTACAAGACTAATTATATGAGCTAAGGCCTTAATTTTAACTAATTAAGCACTAATCAAGATATTAACTACTAATCAGGATTATCAAATTAACTAAAACGAAATCTAGGGATGGAATCATTGATTTGGGAAACTAAATGGACAACCTTGCAATCATTTAAGCAACTAATCAAGCTAACTCTATGCCTAGAACACTTAAACAAGATTAAACCATGATGTGTGGCACTAATCCCTTTCTTAATCACCCTAATGAACTAATGATGTTTTAGCATTAGGATAATCAACAAGCATTAAATTCATGTCTAAATGGCATGATAAACACTCTAGACAACTAATGTCTTAGGCTAGAAATGTAAATCTCTTATTAAGTTGGTTCAAGCATTTCATCAAACACTTGGTGGGTGTATGAAATGCTTATGATCCAAAATAGCAAAGACTAGCTATTTGGCATTAGGAATCACTTACTAAGAAGAGAGAATGAAAGAATCTATCCTAGATTGCAAGATTAATCCATTGGAAAACCCTAAATCTAATCCATCCCCAAGTTCCTAAGAGACTACTCACTAATCATAGATAAACTAACAAATCTCATGAAAGAAGTGCTAGTAAACATGATTAGATGAATAGAAAAAGAAAGATTGGAAGAAACAAGAACCAAATTGCATTAGACTTAAAAGAAATCTCAAAATCTCCTCAAAACCACAAATGGTCGATTTTCTGTTCAAAAACAAGAGAAGATACATAAAAATTAGGTTTTTAAGTATTTATAGGGAAGGAGGTCAAACCGGGTCAACCCGGAACAAACCGGGTGTTGACCTGGGGTAGCAGTCTTGCGGAAATCCCCATATCTCCCTAACCACAGCTCATAATGACATGAAACCAAATCCAAAAGAACGGTGATGCACGTACCTACAACTTTCATGAAGAGCTCGAAGGCTGAATCGGAACGGAAAGTCTTCGTTTGATCCGAATTGTACCCGGAACAAACCTGGTTTTGATCTGGGGTAGCAGTCTTGCGGAAATCGCCATATCTCCCTAACCACAACTCATAATGACNAATCGGAACGGAAAGTCTTCGTTTGATCCGAATTGTACCCGGAACAAACCTGGTTTTGATCTGGGGTAGCAGTCTTGCGGAAATCGCCATATCTCCCTAACCACAACTCATAATGACGTGAAACTACTTCCATATTAATGATGATTCAATTATCTACAACTTTCATGAAGAGATCTAATGCTGAATCGGAACTTAAAGTCTTCTTTTGTTCTGATTTGTACCCGGAAAAACATCTGTGTTCGGATCGACCAGTCTCGTCGATCCAACTGTTCGATCCGTGCTCCTGGAATTTTGGATCGACTAGACCATGTCGATCCATGTCGTCGATCCATCGTCCTGGAAATCCGGTTCGGCGTAGCTTCGTCGATCCAAGTCTTCGATCCGAACAAAAATCTATGTAACTTTCTAACCATAGGTCCGAATGACTTGATTCCAACGGCACTGGAAAGTACTCTGGATCCTCTACAACTCTTAAGAAGGCTTTGGAGTCTGATTCTAAGTGCAAGGTTTTCTTCTGGACACATACATTTTGCTCCTCCAAATGCTTGATATGCTTTTACAAGACTTTTGCTTCTCATTTAGCTGCTTCTCTTCCTCCTCTTGATGATTTCTTGCCCTTCCTTTGCTATGCCATCCTTCTTCAACTCCAATCATGCCTCCATAGCATCCAAATCACCTGATCAAGACTCCAAATGCACCAAAATATGCAAACACTATGCAAATACACCCTAGAACTCTAAATTATCAAAATGCAATACAATGATGCTTAATTAGGTTCCTAAATGAATAGAAACTTATACTCAATGGAGGGAAATATGATGCAAAATATAGACATATCACTCAGCTTGTAAGGGTGAGGATGCTTGGTCTTTTCTAAACCTAGCTTATCAACCAAATACTTGCTAGCCACGTTAGTGCAAGAACCACCATCAATAATTAAACTACATACCTTGGAGTTTATGGTGCATCTAGAGTGAAAGATGTTTTCTCTTTGGATTGCCTCAACATCAAAGAGTGCACTAAGAGCTCTCCTAACAACAGGTATTTCTCCTACTTCAGGATAGTTAGTGACATCATCCTCAGAGTGTTGTAGCTCTTCTTCTTCTTCATCTTGGGACTCATACTCTCCATTAGCCTTGAGAATCATGACCCTTTGATTGGGACAATCTCTTGCATAGTGTCTCTTTTCCTGACATTTAAAACAAGCAATGTCACGAGTTCTAGTAATTTGTTGAGTTTGGGACTTACCTTGCTCTGGTTTGAATGCTGGTTTCTTGAACCCGGGATCTGTCGCTATGGATTTTCCCTTGTCTAGGTTGTGTTGAGGAGTCCAAGTAGTCTTGTTCCGGCTGGTAGCGGCTATCTTCCTCTTGATGTGTTGCTCGGCTTGGATAGCTAAGTGCAGAAGCTCCTCCAAGTCATGATAGCTTTGCCTTTCCACTTTCCTGGCAATCCTATATTGGAGCCCATCCAGAAACTGCGCCATTTGAATCTCTGGTGAATCCTCAATATCCAGTCTATTCTTAAGACTTTCGAACTCTTCAAAATACTCTTCCACCGATCTGCTCCCTTGAGCCAGTTTGTGGAATCTCCTTTGTATATCCCGGTGGTAATGAGTTGGAACGTATCTCTTCCTTAGGCTGAACCGCATATCCCACCAGGTATTGATCTGGGGGTGTTGATGTCTTCGCCGGTCTGCAACATCCCTGTCCCACCAAGCAAGAGCATTATCAGTAAGTTGGGCAGCAGCAAGTAATATTTTTCTTACCTCGGAGTATTGGTAATATTCGAAGATGTGTTCCATTCGCCTCTCCCAATCAAGGTAAGCATCTGAGTTGATCTTCCCAGCGAAAGTTGAGGCAGTCAGCTTGATATCTCTGACTCCTCCTCGGCCATAGTCATCGCCTCGGTTTCTGTCATGTGGTTAGTCTCGGCGGTTGCGATACCCATCAGGTTCGGGTGGTACTTGCTGACGTCGTGGAAGTGGTGGGTCATCTTCTAGATCAGGCATGCTTTCTTCATCTCCCTCATGTACCCTTTGATCTCGAGCACCTCGGGCATGATCCCTGCGTGGTTGTTGTTCATACCGGTCCATGCGAGCGCCAAGGAATTCCATAGAAGTATGGATGTTGGCAAGAATCTGGGCAAGGTCGGTTTGATTTGGATCTTCACCCATGACTTGTTCTTGTTGGTACCTGAAAAATAAAACAAAATGTATGAATGTGTTCTAAAGAAATAAGAAGGAAATGAAATATGCTTGGATAGAAAATTTAATGATTTGTTTTGTTTTTTTTTTTTTTTTTTTTTTTTTTGAAGTAAAATGTATGCACAAATGAAATGATCTAATATGGATAAACGGATTTAGAAAGAAACAAAACACAAAACCAAATTCAAATCATTTTTTTAAAAAAATCAAGAACGGAGAACACAAGAACAAGTTTGAAGATTTTTTTTTTTTAAGTTTTCCGAAAAAAAATGAAGAACAAAACGAAAATGCAAGGATAAAGGATAGATAAAACCTGACTTTAGGAGCTTTAAGCTCTGATACCAGATGTTGCGTTCCTCAAAGGTTGAGGCTCGCTTGGGTGGATGATGGAGGCTGAAAGCTGGATTGAAGTCACTCTCTTTCAGCCGGTCGGATGGAATATGGTGGAAGTGGAAAGATGGTGCCTTTTGATATATCATGGTTTTTACCCATTTTTGGACCATGATATAAGTGTTTTTTACTGAGTCTTATTACCATTTTCGAGTCTATATAGAGTCTTTACAGGTTCAGGTACAATTGGAGATAAATTGGAGATCTGGATACATTTTGGTGCTTAGTGGAATGAAGTCGGATTGAAGAAACACGATGAGTCGGTGTTGATCGACACTAGGATTTCCAATTTCGAGAAGCGTGAAGTTTCCAGTTTTTGAAGAAAAGGAAATCTCCAAGACTTTTCCTAATCTTTCAAGGAATTGAAGATGCGAACCTAGGCCTATAAATATAGTTTTTCAGCCATTGTTTAGGCACAATTTCATATTTTAAGAATCATAGAAGTTTAGGGTTTTTGGAGAGAAAAATCAGACTCCTTTAGAGCTGATTTGGAACTCCTTTATTTTCTTCTATTGATTTCTTTTATGCTTTCTATTCAAAGTATGATTTATGTTTCATTGATCATGTCTGAGTAGTTTGCTTGTTAGGTTTAGGGTTTTTCAAAGGTGATTGATGAATTGTTAGGTCGAATTAAATTGTTAGGATAAAATCATTAGAGTTCATCATCTGGATTTGTGTTTAATGCTTATTCTAGCTTTGCGACCTAGAATCTGATCTTAGGTTAATTAATAGATGCGAGAGTATTATTGATTGCCTGAACTAATGTTAGATGAGCAAAATACCTATTCGCAAAGAGATTTGGTTTAGGGTTTTGTGAACAATTGAACCTGTTATTAATGCTTGTTTGAATTATTAGAATTTGCAAAGAGATTTGGAATTCTAGGGTTTAGACATAGATAATCTTCGCAGCGAGAGTTGGTTGATTTTACATTAGTGATTCGAGTTCGAGAACAGATCTTAATAATTCCTAACATTCTGTCTAGACCTGCAATTTAGATCACCTGAGAATTTCCCTGAACCTAGCGCCTTAGTCTCCTGATTTTAAGAAACCTAATTCGTGATTGCTCGTTTACTTCCTGCTTTGTTTTACTTTCATTCTATTTGACCTAGCATAATCTGAACTTAGAAACCTTAGTGTAGCATCTACTTCCCTTGGGATTTCGATACCCCTTATACTACGATTGCATTTGTTGTGCACTTGCAGTAGTTTTATTAGGGTAAAACCTGAGCCCTATCAAGTTTTTGGCGCCGTTGCCGGGGAAGTAATAGCTGCCTACGAAATCTAGTACTAGGATTTTGACTAGGTTTTGTTTTTATTTTGCTTACTAATTTAGTTTCTTATATTTGGTTTCAGGTGCATGCCCAGTACCAGAAGCAACAAAGAGAAGGAACTTGTCGCACTGAACCAGGAGATTGGCCGTTTGGAACGTACAAACCGTCGATCTGTACGAGCGTCGATCGACACCAATAGCATCGATCGACACCATGCACAGACGACAATGTCTGAGGCTGTGGTTGTGGTACGCGACGCAGAAGGTAACTTATTCGATCTACAAGGCAATATATAGAAGGAACGCACAAGGACATATACTTGATGAGGCTGGCGCCGTCATCGTAGATCCAGCCATACAAATCGCCGGTGCAGAAGATGGACGTGGAAGAACACTTGGCGAGTACAACCGCCCAGACCAGTTCTATGCTAATAGAGCTGCGATCCGTCCTCCTGCATTTCAGAGGAACGACTTCGAGCTGAAGCCTGCCTACTTCACACTGGTGGCTCAGCATCCTTTCCATGGTCTTCCTAATGAGCATCCGATGGACCACATTGAGAGATTTGAGGACCTCGCATCAAGCATCAAGGCTAATGGAGTGTCCTATGATTATCTCTTCTGCAAGCTGTTCCCTCACTCGCTTGCTGGAGATGCATCATATTGGCTGAAGCAGCTTGATCCAGGATCCTTGACCACTTGGGAAGACACAAAGAATGCATTCTTATGCAATTTCTTTGATGATGCAAGGTCCAAAGAGCTGAGGACAAAGATCGCCACGTTTTCTCAAGGACACACTGAAGCATTCAAAGCTTCTTGGGTGAGATTCAGATCATACCAGAGGGACTGCCCACATCATGGTTTCAGCGAGCCACAGCTTATCGGAATCTTTTACCGAGGGATCGATTGGAGGTACCAGATGGCTTTGGATGCTGCGAGCAATGGTAAATTCAACACCAGATATCCAGACGATGTGATGGTGCTTATAGAGAATTTGGCCTCTTGCAACAGCACTAAGAATGCAGACTTTGAGAGGAGACAACACGCTGGAGTGAATGGAGTAAGTCAAATTGCTGAGGTCAACAGGAAGCTGGATCTCTTGGTGGGAAAGAAGCAAGTCCATTTTGCTAATGAAGTAGAGTCCTTTGAGCCAGAGCAGGAAGAATCTAACTACATCAATGGAGCTGGTTTTCAAGGCCAGAGATTCAACAATCAGCAAGGCTATGGTTCTTCTTACCAAAAGCCTTTTCAGAGCAACAACTTTCAGAGAAACTATGAATCTTCTTCTTACCAGAAGCCTCCTGCACAAGACAATAAGATGTAGTCTATGATAGAGCAAATTCTGGAAGGACAACAGAAAATGACAGTGGATTTCAATGGGAAGATTGATGCTTTGTACACGGATCTTAATGGGAAAATTGAATCTCTAGGTACTCATATGAAGCAATTGGATGTTCAAGTTGCTCAAACTGCTGGAGCTTTGAAGAGACAATAGGGGTTTCTTCCTGGAAAAACTGATACAAACCCCAAACATCATGTCAATGCCATCATGGTAGGAAGTGCAGAAAATTTCGTTGCAGTTGAAGAGTTTGAGGAGCTTGAAACAGAAGATGTTGCAGTTGCAGAGCTAGCGTCGATCGACACTGCTTAGTGTCGATCGACACTAGTGGAAAAACTCGAGAATTCGAGCTCTAACGGACCGAAATCAAGCTCGATCAACACATCATCCTCGACACAAAAGACTAGTGTCGATAGACACCAGGAGGGTATCGATCAACACCATGCTCAGACTTCACACTTTCGACCTGAAGCTTCAAATATTGCAGAGGAAAGTGTGTACAAGCCCAAAATATCTTATCTCAGGCCTCCAAGAAAATCTAAACAAGAGATAGAAGAAGCCAGATGCAAGGAGATGATGGATAAGCTGATGGTTGAGCTACCCATAGTTGATGCAGTCAGACTTCCAACTGCATTAAGGAGATATGTCAAGAGAATGGTTGTCAATGGTGTGAGTCCTGAGGAAGGAGCATTGCTTACCAGAGACATGAATGCAATTCTCTTGAACATAGTTCCAAGGAAGAAGAAGAAGGTGAGAGTTTCTGAACAAGTCAGTGGTGTGATTCAGAGGAGGATTCCAGAGAAGTTACTTGATCCAGGAAACTTTGTGCTAGATTGTTCGATCTCAACAGGAAGGTTTCCTCGATCTCTCTGCGATCTAGGTTCAAGTATCAACTTGATACCGTACTCAGTTGTTGTTAGACTTGGAATGACTGATTTCAAGCCAACCAGAATCTCCCTTGTCCTAGCTGAGCGCTCCAAAAGAATCCCAGAAGGTGTTCTAGAAGATGTTCCATTGAAGATTGAAGGATGCATGATTCCAACAGACTTTGTGGTGTTGAAATATGATGAAGAACCTACGAATCCTCTTATTTTTGGAAGATCATTCTTGGCTTCAGCTGGTGTCATTATTGATGTGAGGAAAGGAAAAATAGAGCTTGAATTGGGTGATGTTGTCATGAATTTTGACATGGACAAGTTAAGAGGACCTTCCACCATCAATGGTCAATCATTTTCAGTAGAGATTTCTATGGATCAAGATCCAATCATGGAACATTCATATGCCATTACAGATGGGTTTGACAAGGAGCTGGATTCTAAAGAGAAAGTAAACAAAGAGGCTGTTCCAGAGGCATTGGATGGAAATTATGAGAGAGCTGTGGAGATTGAAGATTGGAGTGGAAACAATCATCTCTTCAGGACTATGGGCGAGGATGAAGGTCTAAACAATGCCAAGTTGATGGAGGAAGACGTTTTCATCATGGAGACAAGGATTGCGGAGCTGAACTGCAGAAAAGTGCAGAGATTCGAGCTGCTGGTTTGGTATCGATGGACACCCTTCGCGGATCATACCAGAAGCTGTTTCCAATAATGCAAGTCCATCCTATGTGGTCAAACAGATGCCTCCTATTGATCAGAAACCTCGAAGGAAGCAAAGGTACGCATTCCCTGGAATCAATTCCAAACCGCCTGATCCTGTCAATAAGAACATTAAAGGTTCAAAAGGTGCTTCACGTTTAGGCAAGCCACGAGATTTTCGTAGAGGGCTTGGTATTTCTTTTGATGATGCTGGAGGAAAACGAAGTATCCCACCCAAACTCAAGTCCCACCATGCTGATGTTCCTCATTTCCTTGGTCATTCTCATGCACATACTGCCTATACACCGCCATGGATGAGAAGACATTCGTCTAGGAAGCATTCAATGCCACACTCTGATCCACCAGACGTCTTAACCCCGACACAGTCAAGCTAATGACTGAAAACGAGTGCTGAGTGGGAGGCAACCCACTGTTAGGTACGTTTTTCTTTTTATTTTCGTTTCATTTTTACTAAATCCTAGTTTAAGTCAGTTGAAAAAAGGCGACATTAGGCTCGACTCAGACCAGTGTCGTTCGACACCACTAGTGTTGATCGACACCACGCGCAGACAAAGGTGAGTCTTCTAACTGGTCTTTTAAGTCATTTCTAATCTTTCTTTTAGCCAACTGCGGGCTTGATAACACTGGGGACAGTGTTGTTTAAGTCTGGGGGAGGTGATTACTGACTTTGTGCTTTGTTTTGAGAGTCAAGAACTTTTGTTTTATTGAGTCAAAATCAGTTGGAACTTTCAATTTTTCTAGGAACTAACCACAGGAAGTTGACACTTGAAAGAACCATTGCTATAGTAGTTGACTGCAGGTCTTACTAAGAAGAAAGCTACAAGTGGAATCAGTCTAACAGGGCGAGTTCAGATCCCCTTATAAGAACTAGGTATGCGCAGAACTTGATTCCTCTTTCAGTCTGAACAGATAGGCAATTGCAATCTCTCCTTGATCTTCCCTTGAGAAAAGAAAGAAAAAGAGTTTAAGTCTGGGAATAGTGCCTTTGTCATGAGCCTGTCTCCTCACAAGGAACAATATTAGTGATGCTCTTGAACACGTCTCCTCACAAGGAACACAAGTAGAAAGTAGCACTATTTCCCGAGATTTCATAAGAAAAAGAAGAGTCAATGAAAAGATCTTAGAACACCCTGAAAATGGGCAGAAGTTGACTAAGGGAAGAGAAAATAGGATAGCTGTATGAAGAATGCCTTGTTCAGGCACTAAGGAAGGGCAAAGAATCTGTAAAGTTCTGTAGCAATACCACTGTTAGAGTTCGAAATTTTACCAAGGAAAGGATCTGGATTCAAACTGGGAGATTACTAAGCTTGTGGTAAGTACACTGAACTTTCATAAAGTTGGCTCTATATCATGTGGATTCAAGAAGTGTTAACGAGTTGTGGCGTTCTGAAGAGATACTTGAAAGTTTCTGTTTTCAAACTTCAACTCTATATTTAGTTTTTTTTTTGCTTGAGGGCAAGCAAAAGCTAAGTCTGGGGGAGTTGATATATCATGGTTTTTACCCATTTTTGGACCATGATATTTTTTATTGAGTCTTATTACTATTTTCGAGTCTATATAGAGTCTTTACAGGTTCAGGTACAATTGAAGATAAATTGGAGATTTGGATACATTTTGGTGCTTAGTGGAATGAAGTCGGATTGAAGAAAAACGATGAGTGTCGATCGACACCTAGGCCTATAAATATAGTTTTTCAGCCATTGTTTAGCCACAATCTCATACTTTAAGAATCATAGAAGTTTAGGGTTTTTGGAGAGAAAAATCAGACTCCTTTAGAGCTTATTTGGAACTTCTTTATTTTCTTCTATTGATTTCTTTTATGCTTTCTATTCAAATTATGATTTCTGTTTCATTGATCATGTCTGAGTAGTTTGCTTGTTAGGTTTAGGGTTTTTCAAAGGTGATTGATGAATTGTTAGGTCGAATTAAATTGTTAGGATAAAATCATTTGAGTTCTTCATCTGGATTTGTGTTTAATGCTTATTCTAGCTTTGCGACCTAGAATCTGATCTTAGGTTAATTAATAGATGCGAGAGTATTATTGATTGCATGAACTAATGTTAGATGAGCAAAATACCTATTCGCAAAGAGATTTGGTTTAGGGTTTTGTGAATAATTGAACCTGAACTTTAATGCTTGTTTGAATTGTTAGAATTTGCAAAGAGATTTGGAATTCTAGGGGTTTAGACATAGATAATCTTCGCAGCGAGAGTTGGTTGATTTTACATTAGTGATTCGAGTTCGAGAACAGATCTTAATAATTCCTAACATTCTGTCTAGACCTGCAATTTAGATCACCTGAGAATTTCCCTAAACCTAGCGTTTCGTCTCCTGAATCTAAATCTTTTAATTGCTTTCTGTCTTTTAATTCCATATTATTTCTTAGCTTAATTCAAAATTAGAAAACTGCTGTGTAACTATCCCTTCTCAGTGGATTCGATCCCTAAGTACTACAACTGATCTCTTAATTTGAGAGAGTTGCTTTAAGGTAAATTTGACCCATAACTCCTTTTCAAGGGACTAAGGTCACTCCTTTAGAAGGCTGGTCGGATGATAATGAATAGCAGGGTGGATCGATGGTCGCCACAAATCTTGGTGATGAAGGCAATGATAAGACAAGTTAATCTGGGCAGAAATCGCAACTGCCTAGAAAAACTGAAGAAGAGAGAACTCTTTAAGAAAATTCTTGATCTTTATTGATTGTGTGAAAAATACAAGGCTGTGAGGGGACTTTATATAGAGTCCAAACAGCTATGCCCTTCTATGGGTCTTGAAGCAAATTACAATGAATGCAGCTAAATTAAAGGGATTGAAAATGGCTAACAATTGCCTTATCTAATGTGATTTCGAAAATCAAGAGTAAATGCAAGAAAATCAAGACAAAAACAAAGAAAGTTAGTCAAACAATATGATTAATTCAGTCTTACCTTCGCTGATTTGGTGGTATTTGTTTGACTTGATGGAGGGGATGAACCTGGACGCTTTTAGGTTGGGAGAATGCTGAATAAGGAAACTTCATGTCCTTGCTTGATGAGTGGCCATTCTTCCATGTATTTTCTTGGACCGTCCTTCATGAAATAATCCTCCTCTTGATACGGTTTGGTTTGCACTTCCCCGCTTGCTCGGTTTGTAAGCATTTCGGGTTTGGAGATGGTTAACTTCGTCAGCTGCTCGGTTATGTCGTCAACCTCTTGATCGGCAAGTAATGACTCCACGGCTTGGTTGAAGTTCTCCCTTAGCCTCTTAGCTCCTGCTCTAGTCAAAGGTGGCACGTTTATAGCTGGAACAGGGATGGTCGGTGGGATGTTGGTACTTGGGATCACATAATATATGAGGACAATTTATCGAGTGCCAGATAGGTCTGTATGGAATGTTCCTGATTACATCAAAGAGGTGAAGATCATACCTCCGGATCTAGTCAAAAATAAGGGGAAAAGGAGAGTTAAAAGGTTTTCATCGGCTGGAGAACGCGTCCAAGGACGCAAAATAAAAGGCAGCCAAGACAAGGACTCCAATGGTTGTTTTTTGGAAATTTTACTAGTGTTTGATTTTCTCTTCAACTTCCGTTTTGTAAAACATCTCTGTAAAACTGGTTTTTCGTTATGTAATACTATATATCGCTTCTGTGGCTATTGGGTAATATTGGTATAACTGAGCAGACGTATATCTGGTAAAACTGGTATTAATGAGCGGAAGTATATCTGGTAAAACTGGTATTACTGATTACAGTTGATAATGAAAATAATTAATTTTTATTTTTATAAAACCTTAACCAAAAATTGGAATAAAATGTTGTAAAGGTCACCAATAAATTAGATAATGTGTATGGAGTAAGAAATTATGAAATTATATCATATTGGGTTATTAAAGAAGAATCTATACAATATACTGCTTATACTTTTAAGGTCACTTTGAAAATTATAACCAACTTAGGATGATAAAGTTAGAGAAATCTTGATTTTAAACATTTCATTACATAAATCAATCATAATTATATGCTAATCGATTAATATTAACTATAAAACTTAGAAAACAAATGTTAAGATTAGGTAATACTAATTAAAATGAAAAACACACAAAGTAGAACTATTTGGAACTTTCGTAGATCTACTATATTGTGTATAACTAAGTGTAAAAATATTTGGCGCCCAATACTCAAAATCACCAAATTTTGGCTCCCACATACTCAAAATCCCTAATTTTTTGGCGCCCAAAACATAAAATCCTCAAATTTCTTCTTTCTCTTCACTTTTTCTTTCATTACCGAGTTTTCGATTCCTCTCTCTTTCCTCTCTCCTCTTCCTCTCTCTCTTTCATTCCATTCATTCCTCTTTCATTCTGAAGCTCTTGTCCTTCATTATGGACCCAACCTATAGTGACGAGAAGATGAATAAGAGACTAATCGACATGCTTTACTTCATGGCCGATGGTGACTACGGCATTCCGACAAGATGTCCATGTGGTGGAAAAATCATCGAGGAGACCTCTCAAAACGAAGCCGACCAAGGAAGGAGATACTTGACCTGCAATGTGTTTAAGGTATAATTTTTGATTTCGGGGGTGAGATTCGTCTTTGAAATACATCTTGCGGTTTTAATTTTAATTTTTATGTCTAGAATGATGGCTACCACATAAGGAAAATATGGGTTTAAGCTGTCGAAGAAGAGGTTGCTAGGTTAAGGAAGGAGGTTGATGAACATGAAGTTCAGATGAAGCAAATGTGTTTTGAGCAAAAAAACAATACTGACGAGATTGCAAAGCTGAAGGAGTTAGTGGTGGGTGTTGTGGGTCGTGATGTTTAAGACCTTTATTTGGAGTATCGGTGTCTTATCTATGTTTTGTAAGACTTATCTCTTTGTTTTGTTTTGTATGACTTGTCTTTCTTTTGAATCTCCTTATCTATGTCTTTGTCTTTTTTTTGTAAGACTTTTCTATGTTCTTCTAATACAACATAGTTCTACATAGTAAAACCAGTAGTTCGATTAAATAGTTCTACATATTAAAATCAGTAGTACAAATAAAAAAACAAAGAACATAGTTCTACATAGTAAAACTAGTTGTACTAATAAAAAAACAAAGAGCATAGTTCTACATAGTAAATCCAATAGTACGAATAAAAAACAAAAACAACATAGTTCTACATAGTAAATCCAGTAGTACGAATATAAAAACAAATAACATAGTTCTACATAGTAAATTCAGTAGTACGAATACAAAAAACAACATAGTTCTACAAAGTAATACCACTACTGCAAATTCAAAAACAACAAGTCCAAACAACCACCATAGGAAAATCACTACAAGAAAAACTGTATTTAGCTACAAATTTAGTTGTAACTATAATCAATTTTCCGTGGCTATTTGGCCATTAGCCACGACTTGACACAACAAAAATTTGTAGCGTTGAGCTCGTAGCTATCCGCCTCATGTCGCTACTCGTAGCTACCTTGCCACAACATAGCCACGGCGAAATCTGTGGCTAATTACCACAAATAGACACGACTGTATTTCTATCTAATTCGCCACATATTGCCACAACCTAACCATAGCTATTAGCCACTAATAGCCACAAAAGTAATTGTGGTACATAGACACAAAATGTCACAACTCAAATGTAACTTTATATATCTACAAATTAGCTACGACCAAACCTTAGTTTATTAGATACAAATATCCACAAATTGATAGTATCTACTAACCACGATTTGTGGCTAATGAAAATCGTTGTCCTCAAATAGCTACACAAATATTTGTGGCTAATGAAAAAATTTAATAAAAAATTAAATCAATAAAAGTAGACAAAATTAAAATTAAAATCTAATTGTTAAAAATCTAAAATTAAACATTCATTAGCCAATTACACATGTATTAGAATTAGATGACTGAAAAAGACATTAAACTACTGGATTGTTGAATCGATCAGATTCCATACACTGACAGTTTGTTGTTCATTGCAAACTGCAAAAAGAATTAAAACTGACAGTTTTAATTTTTATGTAACAAACAAAACAAATACAATAATCTGAAACCAACAACGCAAACCAATACAATAAAATAAAACAAGTCTCAACAAATGATACAAAGTAGCAAAACTGAATAGAAAACAAAGAACTAAAAACTGAACAGAATTGAAATTTACCAATTCAAACAAAACTGAACAGAAAACAAGTTTTAAACAAAATTCAAAACAAGAAACAATGCTTATTCGGATTGCACAAACATGAAACAAGTATTTGTGGCTTATTCTAGACTTAAAATAAAAACCAGATCCTATTTGCTTAACTCTCGATCAAAATCAGCAATCAAACCAACACTAAACAGCATATCACAGGCAAACAAATAAGAATTACACACTTAATCACAATTAAATCTAAGAGTCTAAACTATTACCTCTATGTAAGCATCAGTGAGCTGCTGCGGGGAAGGTTATGTGACAGATGATTCATTCTGGCTGTCCAGATTTGATGCTTCTAAGCTCTGCCTTGCTAATGCCTCAGCAGCAGCTACAAGAGCCTCTGCTCGTTTGTCAATGAAAGTGCCATCCTTCCGAGCGTGTGTCCTTCGCATCAGTTCCTGATGGTTGTACCCCACCATTCTCAAGCGCCTACAAAATGAGAAGTGTTAATTAAAAACTAAAGTATATGGAAATAAAACCAGGCTTACCATTTCAAGAGACACACGAGTGCGTTTTTTTGCTCCTAAAGCGTGACGGTACATGACTAATAAATCTGGATTTGAAGTACGGTTTTTGGAATTGTTTTTGCTCCTTTCTTGTTTATTTCCTGCAGATTGATTCTTTCAAAGTAAATTGCCTCCACTAAAGAACCGAATCATGATACGCTGGTTCCCAAAAGTATTTTTGCTACAAAACGAGAATAGCAAACGAGCGCTTTCACGCAGATAATTGGATTCATTTTTTGGGGATCTCACTAGCCTAATCATTTCACAAAACGAGAAGAACATTGCTAGCATAGCACCACTAATATTTAATCACAAACATTAAAACCAGAAACTCACCATAAACCACTGATATATCATGGTTTTTACCCCTTTTTAAGCCATGATATAAGTGTTTTTATAGAGTCTTTTGCTAGTTTTGGAGTCTTTTTAGAGTCTTTACAGGATGGAGAGCATTTGGAGCTAAATGGGAGATTATGGAACATTTTGGAGCATTTTGGAGAAGCAGCCGAAGTGATGAAGTCAAGAGGCTGGATTTACGAGCTGAGTGTCGATCGACACCATCAGTGTCGATCGACACCAAAGAAGGTCGGCCAAGTTTCCCCAATTCCATCAGAAAAAGGAAATCACTCAAGTTCTGAAGAATTACAAGTCTGCCCCTGGACGAAAAATCCCCTTCTATAAATAGTTTTCAGGCATTGTTTAGCCAATTACCTTATCATTATTTTCTGTTTTTGAGACTTAGAGAGAGATTGATCCTGAGCTTTTGGGGAGACAATTCTAACTCATCTGAGCCAGATTTCGAACCCCTGTATCATTCTCTATTCTTTTATGCAATATTATTCAGCCATGTTTTGTGTTTGCATTATTATGTCTGAGTAGTTTGCTAGTTAGGTTAGGGTAATTTAGGGTTTGATGAAGAGTTTGTAGAATCACTAGAATTATTAGGGAAATCAATTGGATCTTCACCTAGATTTGTGCTTAACTTGATTCTCTGAATTGATCACTTAGAAATCAAACCTTAGGTTGTTTAATAGATGCGAGAGCATTATTAATAACTTGAACTAATCTTAGGTGAGCAAATTATCTATTCGCAAAGAGATTTGGTCTAGGTAATTTGTGAACAAATCGAACCTGTTCTTATTGCTTGCCTTGATTGTTTAAATTCGCAAAGAGATTTGGAATTTAGGGATTTAGGCATAGATAACTTCTGCAACGAGAGTTGATTGGTTTTACCTTAGAGTTTCGAGTTCTAGACGGTTCTTAATAAATCCCTAATAGACTTAGATTCTGCATTCTTGGATTCAAACCTGATAATTATCCTTGCCTAGCGCCTCGTCTCCTGAACTTTAATCCATCTAATTCCGATTTATTACTTGCTTTAATTGCTTAGTTTTCAATTTCATTATTCGACCTAGCATAATCTAAACCTAGAAACCATAAGTGTAGCTTTAACTTCCCTGAGGATTCGATACCCCTTATACTTCAACTGCATTGCTGTGCACTTGCAGTAGTTGATTATTTGGGTAAAACTAGACCCATATCAAGTTTTTGGCGCCGTTGCCGGGGAAGCTAATAGCTACCTAACGGGATCTAGTATTAGGATTCTGTCTAGGTTTTTGTTTTATTTTTGTTACTGATTTAGTTCTCTATCTTTTGTTTCAGGTGCATGCCCAGTACCAGGAGCAACAAGGAAGAAGAACTAGTCACTTTGAACCAGGAAATCAACCGTCTCGAACGTACGAACCGCAAGTCTGCACGAGCATCGATCGACACACCAGGCGTCGATCGACACCGTTCTGAACCAGCATCGATCGACACACCTAGTATCGATCGACACCTTGCGCAGATAGAGATGGCTGAACCTGTAATCATGATACGCAACGAGGATGGCGACTTTGTTGACCTGCAGGGCAACAGAAGGAACGCCCAAGGACAGAGACTTGATGAGGCTGGCGCCATCATCGTCGAAGCTGCAGAAGCTGGACGTGGAAGAA
This sequence comes from Alliaria petiolata, assembly GCA_020283515.1. Taxonomy (NCBI): domain Eukaryota; kingdom Viridiplantae; phylum Streptophyta; class Magnoliopsida; order Brassicales; family Brassicaceae; genus Alliaria; species Alliaria petiolata. The sequence continues at coordinate 4,608,182 of JAHZTW010000012.1, read as the reverse complement.
CACTAGGCGAGTACAACCGCCCAGACCAGTTCTATGCCAATAGAGCTGCGATCCGTCCTCCTGCATTCCAGAGGAATGACTTTGAGCTGAAGCCCGCTTATTACACTTTAGTGGCTCAGCATCTCTTTCATGGTCTTCCCAGTGAGCACCCTATGGACCATATCGAAAGATTCGAGGACCTCGCATCAAGCATCAAGGCCAATGGAGTGACCTACGACTACATTTTCTGCAAGCTCTTTCCTTACTCACTTGCAGGCGATGCGTCCTACTGGCTGAAGCAGCTTGATCCAGGATCTTTAAACACTTGGGAAGAAACAAAGAATGCATTCTTATGCAATTTCTTTGATGATGCAAGATCCGAGGAGCTGCGGATGAAGATCACTACATTCTCCCAAGGACCTGCTGAAGCATTCAAGGCTTCATGGGTGCGATTCAAGGCCTACCAGAGGGACTGCCCACATCACGGTTTTAGCAAACCACAGCTTATCGGTATCTTTTACCGAGGGATTGATTGGAGGTACCAGATGGCCTTGGACGCTGCAAGCAATGGCAACTTCAACACAAGGATTCCGGAAGCTGCGATAGAGCTTATTGAAAATTTGGCTTCTAGTAACAGCACCAAGAATGCCGACTTCGAGAGAAGACAAAGCGCAGGACAAGCTGGAGGAAACCAAATCGCTGAAGTCAACAGGAAGCTGGACAACGTACACAATCTCTTGGTGGGGAAGAAGCAAGTCCATTTTGCCAATGAGGTGGAGTCATTCGAACCAGAGCCAGACTGTGAAGAAGAGGACGTGAACTACATCAACGGAGGTGGATTTCAGGGCCAACGTTATGGGAACCAGCAGGGAAACAGGAACTTCACCGGAAATTATCAGAAGAGTTCCTTCACAGGAAATCAAAACTCTTCTGGTTACACCCCGAAGCCCCCATTTCAGAACAGCAACTACACTAGGAGCTATGGAAATTCTTCATATCAGAAGCCTCCTCCTCAAGATAACAAAATGGAGGCAATGCTAGAGCAGATCTTGGAGGGACAACAGAAGTTTACAGTGAATTTCAATGGCAAGATGGATTCACTGTACCAGGACCTGAATGGAAAGATTGAGAGCTTAAGTTCTCATATGAAGAAGTTGGATGTTCAAGTTGCTTAAACCACAGAGGCTGTTAGCAGGCAAGAGAGATTCTTTCCAGGGAAGATGGATACCAATCCGAAACGCCAAGTTAATGATGTCACATTGAGAAGTGGGAAGAACCTTCAGCCTGTCCAGAAGAGAGGGATTAGCATTTAGGAATTTGAGGAGCTAGAAGATGTCGAAGATGCTGCGGACCCAGCGTCGATCGACACTCCTGTGTGTCGATCGACATCGAAGGAGATGAACGACAAAGACGATCATGAACCTGAACCAGAAGCGAAGGAAACAACTTCTACGACGAGTGTCGATCGACACCAGGAGGGTGTCGATCGACGCCCACCACGGACTGAGCCAGATCGAGCTAAGACCAAGACTGTCGCTGAAGAAAGGGTCTAAAAACCGAAGATCCCTTTCCCCTTAGTGACAAAAAAGTCTAAGAAGGAGCTGCTGGACGCTAGATGCAAGGCTATCATGGATAGACTAGTGGTTGAAATCCCTTTGATGGATGCCATTAGAACTACTCCAGTGATAAAGAGATACTTGAAGTGGATGATGACAAGCAACAAGGAGATGGAGGAAAGCATAATGATGATATCGGAGCAAGTTAGTGTTGTCATTCAGAATAGGCTCCCAGAGAAACTCTCCGATCCGGGAAGCTTTGTTCTAGACTGCTCCATCTTTTCAGACAAGTTCGGGAGATCTTTGTGTGATTTAGGATCAAGTGTCAACTTGATGCCTCTTTCAGTTGCTCTAAGGCTGGACATGACAGATTTCAAGGCCACAAGAATCTCCCTAGTACTTGCTGATCGATCCGTCAGAATCCCTAAAGGTGTTTTGGAAGATGTTCCTATCAAAGTGGGGACTGCTTGATTCCCACAGATTTCGTGGTTTTGGCATATGATGAGAAACCCAAAGACCCTCTCATACTTGGTAGACCATTCTTGGCTATAGCTAGAGCGATCATTGACGTGAGGAAGGGCAGGATCGCGCTGAACCTTGGAGATTTGGTGATGAACTTCGACATTGAGAAGCTGATGAAGAGACCAACAATTGATGGACAAACCTTCTATGTCGATTCACTCACCAACCTTGCTGAAGATGTTGGATGCAAGCGAGCAAGTGATGCAACTAGTCGCTGTTGAGGACTTGTGTCGATCGACACCAAGGAGTGTCGATCGACACCCTGCACGATCAACGAAATCAGCCACACTCGCTGATTGGAGTGAGGCTAAGGAACCTAAAGTCGAGCTTAAACACCTCCCTGCCGGGCTAAGGTACGCATTTCTTGGTCCTAATTCCACATATCCTGTAATTGTTAATGCTTCTTTGAACAATGCAGAGCTCACGTTGTTGCTAAGCAAGCTGCACAAGTATCGCAAAGCTCTTGGCTATTCTCTTGATGACATTTCAGGTATTTCACCAGACCTATGCATGCATCGGATTCACCTTGAGGATGAAACCAAGTCATCAATTGAACACCTGATATATCATTGCTTTTACCCATTTTTAGACCATGATATAAGTGTTTTTATAGAGTCTTTTGGCTATTTTCGAGTCTATATAGAGTCTTTGCAGGTTTAGGTACAATTGAAGATAAATTGGAGATTTGGATGCATTTTGGAGCTTAATGGAATGAAGTCACGAAGTGATGAAGTCAAGACTGGAATTACACGCAAGGTGTCGATCGACACCATGTAGTGTCGATCGACACCAGGTTTTCCAATTTCCAGAATCGAGAAGTTTCCAGTTTTTGAAGAAAAGGAAATCTCCAAGACTTTTCCTAATCTTAAAAGGAATTGAAGACTCGTACCTAGGCCTATAAATATAGTTTTTCAGCCATTGTTTAGGCATAATCTCATACTTTAAGAATCATAGAAGTTTAGGTTTTTGGAGAGAAGAATTTGACTCCCTTAGAGCAAATTTGGAACTCCCTTTATTTATTCTATTGATTTCTTTTATGCTTTCTATTCAAGTTATGATTTCTGTTTCATTAATCATGTCTGAGTAGTTTGCTAGTTAGGTTTAGGGTTTTTCAAAGGTGATTGATGAATTGTTAGGTCAAATTAAAATGTTAGGATAAAATCATTAGAGTTCTTCATCTGGATTTATGTTTAATGCTTATTCTAGCTTCATGACCTAGAATCTGATCTTAGGTTAATTAATAGATGCGAGAGTATTATTAATTGCCTGAACTAATGTTAGATGAGCAAAATACCTATTCGCAAAGAGATTTAGTTTAGGATTTTGTGAACAATCGAACCCGAACTTTAATGCTTGTTTGAATTATTAGGATTCGCAAAGAGATTTGGGATTCTAGGGTTTAGACATAGATAATCTTCGCAGCGAGAGTTGGTTGATTTTACATTAGTGTTTCGAGTTCTAGAACATATCTTAATAATTCCTAACATTATGTCTAGGCCTGCAATTTAGATCACCTGAGAATTTCCCTGAACCTAGCGTTTCGTCTCCTGAACTTACACAGTTTTTAATTGTATTCTGTGTTTTAAATTCCATCTTTCTACTTAGCTTAATTCGAAATTAGAAGTTCGTTGTGTGACTATCCCTTCTATGTGGATTCGATCCCTAAGTACTACAACTGATCTCTTAATTTGAGAGAGTTGCTTTATGGTAAATTTGACCTATATCAAATTTTGGCGCCGTTGCCGGGGAAGGAGATTAGTTTTCTATAGATTTCTAGTATTAGAATTTTGTTTAGGTTTTTAATTTTTGTTTTTGGTTACTAATTTGGTTCTTACTTTTGCTTTCAGGTGCATGCTAAGTACCAGAAGCAACAGAGACAAAGAATTAATCGCGCTCAATCAGGAAATAAGCCGTTTGGAACGCAAGAACCGAGCAATTGCAAGAGCGTCGATCGACACATCTAGCATCGATCGACACCTTGCGCGGACAGAGATGGCTTATCCTGTGATCATGATACGCAACGAGGCTGGCGACTTTGTTGACCTACAGGGCAACAGAAGGAACGTACAAGGACAAAGACTTGATGAGGCTGGCGCCGTCATAGTCGAACCAGCGATACAAGACGCCCCTGCAGAAGTTGGACGTATGAGAACACTTGGCGAGTACAACCGCCCAGACCAGTTCTATGCTAATAGAGCTACGATCCGTTCTCCTGCATTTCAGAGGAATGACTTCGAGCTGAAGCCTGCCTACTACACGCTAGTGGTTCAGCATCCCTTCCATGGTCTTCCTAATGAGCATCCCATGGACCACGTTGAGAGATTCGAGGACTTAGCCTCAAGCATTAAGGCCAATGGAGTTACATATGATTATCTCTTCTACAAGCTTTTCCCTTACTCGCTTGCTGGAGATGCATCATACTGGCTGAAGCAGTTGCCACCAGGATCCTTGACTAAATGGGAAGATACAAAGAATGCATTCCTTTGCAATTTCATTGATGATGCGAGATCGGAAGAGCTGAGAATGAAGATCACTACATTCTCTCAAGGACCCACTGAAGCATTCAAAGCTTCTTGGGTGAGGTTCAGATCTTACCAGAGGGACTGCCCACATAATGGATTCAGCGAGCCGCAGCTTATTGGTATATTCTACCGCGGAATTGATTGGAGATACCAGATGGCCTTAGACGCTGCGAGCAATGGCAACTTCAACACCAGATTTCCAGAAGGTGCGATAAAGCTTATAGACAATTTGGCCTCTAGTAACAGCACCAAGAACGCGGACTTCGAAAGAAGACAAAACACAGGAGTAGCTGGAGGAAACCAAATCGCTGAAGTCAACAGGAAGCTAGACAACGTACACAATCTCTTGGTGGGAAAAAGGCAAGTTCAGTTTGCTGCAGAAGTGGAGATCCTTGAGCCAGAGCAAGAAGAGGTTAACTACATCAATGGTGCTGGTTTTCAAGGACAGAGATTCAACAATCAGCAAGGCTATGGTTCTTCCTACCAGAAGCCTTTTCAGAGCAACATCTTCAACAGAACTTATGGTTCTTCTTCCTATCAGAAGCCTCCTGCACAAGACAATAAGATGTAGTCTATGATAGAACAGCTTCTAGAAGGGAAACAGAAGATGACAGAGAGCTTTAATGGGAGCATTAACACATTAGATCAAGATGTGACTGGGAAGATCGATGCCTTGTACACGGATCTGAATGGAAAAATTGAGTCTCTAGGTACTCATGTCAGACAATTGGATGTTAAAGTTGCTCAAACTGCTGGAGCTTTGAAGAGACAAGAGGGATTTGTTCCTGGAAAGACAGACGTGAATCCTCGACGTCAAGTCAGTGCCATTATGGTGAAGAGTGTAGAAGAAATCGTGGTACCTCAGGAAGATGAAGACGACGAGACTGCAGCTGCAGAGCCAGTGTCGATCGACACCACTGAGTGTCGATCGACACCAATAGAGGAACTCAAGGAATCAGGCTCGATCGAACACGCATCCTCGACACAAGAAGTCAGTGTCAATCGACACCTCCATAGTGTCGATCGACACCCTACCCAGACCACGTCAAACATGCATGAAGCTTCAACAAATGTAAAGGAAAGAGTGTATAAGCCGAAAATACCCTATCCCCTGCCTCCCAGAAGATCTAAACAGGAGAGAGAGGAAGCTAGATGCAAGGAGATGATGGATAAGCTGATGGTTGAGCTACCCTTAGTTGATGCAGTCAAACATTCACCTGCATTAAGAAGATATGTCAAGAGAATGGTTGTCAATGACATAAGTCCTGAGAAAGGAGCGTTGCTTACCAGAGAAATGACTGCAATTCTCTTGAACTTAGTTCCAAGGAAGAAGTGTGGGTTTCTGAACAAGTCAGCGCTGTGATTCAGAGAAGGATTCCAAAGAAATTACCCGATCCAGGGAACTCTGTGCTAGATTTCTCAATCTCAACAAGAAGATTTCCTCGCTCTCTCTGCGATCTAGGCTCAAGTATCAACTTGATGCCACACTCAGTCGCTGTTCGACTTGGAATGACTGTTTTCAAGCCAACCAGAATCTTCCTTGTCCTAGCTGATCGATCAAAGAGAATTCCATAAGGTGTCTTAGAAGATGTTCCCTTGAAGATTGAAGGCTGCATAATTCCTACAGATTTTGTGGTTTTGAAGTATGATGAAGAACCTGCAGATCCTCTTATTTTGGGAAGATCATTCTTGGCTTCAGCTGGTGCCATCATTGATGTGATAAAAGGGAAAATATAGCTTGACTTGGGTGACTTTGTCATGATCTTCGACATGGACAAGTTAAGAGGACCATCCACCATTGATGGTCAAGCTTTTTCAGTAGAGATGTCCGTGGAAGAAGGTCCAATCATGGAAAACTCGGAAGACATTACTG
>JAHZTW010000012.1:4578464-4589694 GCA_020283515.1 Alliaria petiolata | reverse complement strand
TTTTTCGGTGGCTAGGGTTAAGAGCAACTCGTGCTGATAACGTGTTGTAAAAGTAATGTAAATTGTGTTGTATTATTATGACCAAGAGGTCTCTTTATATAAGGATTACATAAGGGTAGAAAAGGAAACATCCTTTTCCTACATGAATAAGGAAAACATCTAATAGACCGTCTAAGGTATTGGGCCTTCACGCCAATGTCTTAATGGGCCGGTTATGGAGATCGAACCTCTATGATTTATAACAATGTTGTGGCTAAAGTGCCACAAATTTGCTACAAAATAGCTACAAATTTTATATTTTTAAAGTTTTGTTTACTTTGTGGCTAAAATAACATAGCTACGGATTTTTCGTAGCTAATTTGTTGCTAAAAACAGTTTTTCTTGTAGTGAATGAGATAGTCTTCACTCCTTATAGTTTCTGTTTCTTCGATCGTCTCGCTGCCTTACTCGTGGCAGTCCGTTTACCACCCTTTTTGACGTATCTCCTCCTGTTTGGTCATGCACATAAGCTACCAACGGTGCGACTCTTTCGGCCAACCCATCAACTCTTGCGCACAACCCATCAACTCTTGCGCCTAACCCATCAACCTTGTCCTCAATTACCTTCATTTTTTCGCCCATACCATTTACCACCTCTACCAAATCAGTTAAAACCGTGTTTACCTGACTTGCATTGGCGGCTATTTCCTCGGGCATCAGATTCTCAGGTTCATCTCGCAATCGGGAAGCCACATCCTCGTTGTATATCTGTTCAAAGCATATGGTATAACCTTGATCAAGACGACACATCCAACTGTCAACAACAACATCATGCTTATCATCGTCGTCATCTTTTTCCGTGATTCGAACCAGAAAATATTTTTCTTCATCTCTAGCCATCACGATACTATCAATGTCATGTGAATGAAAACAAAGAATATAAAGATTAAAATCATAACAACCCAAAATAATTCTTATGCAAAGGATAACTAACCTTAGTTGCACCAAGTTTTTCATTTATTTTCTCAAGAGGAAACCCTTTCATTTCGCTTTTCTTAAACCTTGTCTTGCACATTTGAGTGTAACTCATGTTTGCACCTGGAATACTTTCTCGAAAACTATTCCTCAATTCAGAAATTTCCTCAAATTCTAACAACTACACAAAACGCATATAGTTAAAAACCGGGAATACATATATACGACTCATTGCTAATACCTCTAAACAATTTTACTTACCTCCATAGGAATACAGAAACTGGGAATCATCCATATTACACCCTCCTTGACGGTCCCTCCGAAACGAGTCATGGTGTGCGAGATCTCCCTTACCATGTGATCAAATGACAATCTACCCCAAGAAAATCTCTTACAAAACTCAAGATCATTGACCGCTCTTTTTAAGAATACCAACACGGGCGTAGTATCTTCTCCAGCCTTTGTTTGCCCTATAACAATGCTGGATAAGAAGTACAAGGTCGCCATCTTCAACCTATCTCGAGAAGAATCTATTTCCTCTAGCTTTTCTTTGACGTCTTGGTGTCTAATTGTTGACCGCGTAAAATGCTTCCTCACGAAGTCCATACTGCCCGCTTGCTTATAATTGAGTGGATAGTTGCGGCAGTCTAATCCTGATATCAAGGCGTGTTCCCTTAGACCATAGTTGATGGGAACGCCATTTACGACAAACCACGCTTCCTTTTCCTTCTCGATTCATGTTGTTCGAAGAAGAAGCATCCACATGCCCATAAGCTTGTGGTTTTTGTCCATTGGCATGTGGAAAATGTGTTTGAACTGCGGATAGTTCTCAGACCATCTCCTCTCTACAGCTGTGAGCGGAGGATTCAAACGGTCTAGCGTTGTCAAAGCTTCGTGGATGTAACACCTCGTCGATATCTTAATTTTCTTTTTATACTCCGTCCCCGGGAAGTACATTTTCATAGGTTGTAGTGCTTTCATTTGTTCTTCAAGTTGCTCCTCGGAATCCTACAACAAACATTCAGTTGTACCAAGTTATGTTAGTATTACATATAAAATCCGACCAGTTTTATCTAGTTCTACCTGTTTTACATATAGTTCCGACTATTTTTATATAGTTCTACTAGTATTACTTAACAAACCCCTGAATTTCTAAAACGAATCCAACCCGAATTCACAAATTAAACCTGTATTATTCGTGTTCCTACAATGGTTGCACATAACAAATAGTGCTTCATAACAAATCATATCAATAGCAAAACAAAACAAATCACTAAACTCTTCCTAACTAGTTCTGATTAGTTTTTCCTAGTTCTAACTAACTACGAATCGAATCGAACACTTACAGTAGACTCGTGGGTACTTCGCTCCGAGTTCTCACTTCGCTCATTCTCTTCTGAATTTTCTTTTTTTTCTTCTTCTTCATCGGAACCTTTCTCTTCTTCGTCCATGGGTTCTTCTTCTTCCGAACCCCTCTCTTCTTCGTCCGCGGGTTCTTCTTCTTCTTCGTCTGCGGGTTCTTCTTCTTCGTCTGCGGCTTCTTCTTCTTCGTCTGCGGCTTCTTCTTCTTCTTCTTCGTCCGCGGCTTCTTCTTCTTCTTCGTCTGCGGCTTCTTCTTCTTTTTTGTCTGCGGCTTCTTCTTCTTCATTCCATCCGCATTCATCATTCGTTTCCTCAACTACCACATATCCCTCCTCTTCATTCGTTTTCTCAACTACCACATGCAGATCTGAACCCCTCTCTCCATCTCGAACAATCTTCATCTTCTTTCGTGTCCAATTTATTCTAGCCATCAATCGAAAACCGAAATCAAAATAGAAGTTATCCCTAGTTTCACGAACGAAGATGAATGAAAGGGAGGAGTGAATGAAAGGGAGGAGTGAATGAAAGAGTCGTTCGATTTCGAAATTATGAGATTTTGTGAATTTTGTGAGAGTTAGGCTCCACTTTGTGTTGAACGGCGCAACAACTTGATTTTATTTTGAGATTATTCGGGTTGGATCCAAAAGAGTTAGATCGGATGGGTGGGCTGATGGCACAACAAGTAAATTTGTACAACTTTTAGGCTTTTAGGTCTTTAACTTATTTTTTCTTCTTTCAAAATAATTCAAAATTAAAATAAAAAAGCAAGAGGATATTTCAGCTTTCCTCTTAAGAGAAAAGGGTATTTCAGACCAAAACTCTTTGTTTAATCTAAAATTTAATTTTTCTGTTGTGCCCACTTTTATGCGAGAAAAGGTCAACGAAGTCAATAGGCTAAGAAACGAAATCATAAAGGTACTTTAGATTTTAGGTTGTATTTTTATTTTTCTTTTGTTTAGATATATACTGTGTAATTTGTATTCTTTTTTGCCAATAAACAGATCGAGATTATAATTAATAACCTGTTTTTGTTATGCTCACTATAGATGTTTGTGATCCGTCTTTTCTTACCAAGAGACCACGATATTTTTATTGATTCACTCCCAACAGTTGTGTTTGACTATTGATATATTGTTTATGAGGTTGTTTGTAATCGGTGTTCTTCACCAATATCCATATTCTGTAAACCCAATAATAAATGGTATGTTGTGGGGAGGGCTTTGTATATACTATACTCTGTTGATTCCGCTATATAAGTGTGATGCAGCTATTGATTAAAATTATTTGTTGAAATGTTTAGACTCTACTTAGTATGGTTTATGATACAAAAAAGTTTATGATTTTTTCGGTTTGTGTCTCTACTCTTCATTGGGTCACTTGAGTTCTAAATTTGATAGTTAATATTGTCTTACTCAGGAGAAAAGTGATAACTGCAAAATATTTTTACCATGTTCTCTATTGTTATCCTTTAGGTATGATAATACTCGATCTATTTGTCGACGCTGATCAAATAAAATCATTGTTTACAATCCTCGAGAGAATACAATGACTTAATATGTTTATGATCTTTTGTCTTTATGACCAGGATGAACAAGACGGATAAGGTTTACATCTCAAGTCGTTGAAGTCAAATTTGGAGAGGTACTGATGTAGCAAATGTTTAGTCTCTAATGTCGAATTTTGATGATTATGTTCCTTTTTTTTTGTGTTAACGTATTCTTATTTCTCCCTTTTTCTATTTTTTTTTTTTGTTTTTTTAGATTTGGCTTATATCTTAAATAGAAAAATAAATTTCTTTATATACCTTGATTATTGCCTTAATGATCCAATCAAACTAAAACTCGGTTTATATTTCATGTTGTTTGAATAGATCTGGCCTTTTGGTTTGATCTAAATTAATCGTATTTTTTTAGCTCAAACGTTGCAACTCATTTCACCATCCGTACGTGAACTCTTTGAATTTCAGGGCAAGACTCTAATACATATCAGCCCGAAAGAATATGCTCTTGAAACTCCGCAACGAGGTCAAAGAACATCCATTTAGGCGAGAACGAAACAAAGGTAATGAAATTAATAACTTGCATACCACATCAACCTACTTTAGAGTGTTACATTTTCTGCTGGGCTAAAGATTCTTTTGATGCGTTGGAAGAACAAGAGGAAAAGGAGGCTGTGATGATAAGTCTGCAGAAAATGATGGAAAAGATAGAGCAAGAGCGTGAGACAGTGTTAAAAGAGATCAGATATCTAAACGAGACATTAGAGAAACTCTCTGGTAAGCGTCATGTTATCGAATAAGAAGAAGAAGGGGATGAGATAAGAGAAGAGATATAAGTTACTCCATAGATACCGAGGATTAAGTCAAGGCGTGCTTCAGATGTTTTTCCTAGCTTCATGAGACTAATAGCAAGTAGCAATAGAAGTTTATCGGGGACATATCGTATCGTATTCTTCATTGGTCCATGTTTCGGTGTCCGAACTCAATGATCGTATCAAAGTCGACTTGCGTCATGCGTATGAATACAGCAGATGATGCTGCAACAGATTATAGTCAGCACATATCTGAATGTGATATTAAGTTGGTCGTGTCTGAGCAAAAGCCAAAAGCATTGGAGAGAGGCCTCGGATCTTGAGATGATCAATTACCTGAACCCGATCACGATCATGAGCTACTTTTTTGTTTTTGTTTAATTATGTTATTGGAATAACCATCCTTGTTTTAAGGATAGTCATCGTTTTTTTTTTCTCAAGTGGACTTCTTAATTACACATTGTATCTAATGTAATGTTTTTCAATACAAAGGCCCCAAAATCTTCGGATACAGCTTCTGCGATATAAAGACGGGTCGTTGATAGAAATCAATCAAAGGAAAGTAATATGATTCTTCTGACTTCTCAGAATGGACCAAACTAAGGACTTTGGGATGGTTTTTGACCTTGGTTGGAAGTCACTGGTTCTGGCTGTGTGATTTGGAGTTGGATTTGTGCGTTCGTTGGTAGATCGGTTGTGGGGATCCAAATGATGAACTAATAGTAAATCGTTGGTTATTGTTTGCTTCGGGATCGTTGGCTGGAGTCGGGGCACCAGATCGATGAAGATTGGAGTCAAAAGTGGACCGCAATGTTCCGTTCTCTTAACTGCCGGTGTTAGCTAAGTCTCTCTCCTATTTCAGTCTCAGATCCTCGACGCTGGATTTAGTTGGTCGTCTTTGCCGGTTTTTCAGCTCCCGGTTTGCTTTTTGCTTTGGTCTAATTATTGTAACCGACAAAGAAAAGCAAAATCACTTTTGACAAAGAAACTATTCGTTATTTCCAATTTTCTATTATTCGTTTAGTGTGTATTTACAATTGCTTATTTATATATACTAGGATATCACACGTGATATAGCCCGCACGTGCATACAGATTAAATTGTATAATTTAGATATATGAAAAATAAATGTTTATTATTGTAATATTTTTTATGTTTTTTTTATGTTTAATTTATTTAATGTTTGGGTTAGTTTAGTTTGAATATAACCTATTCTAGTTTGTATAATGTGCGTGCTACATATTTATTTACATTTATAAAATTGTAAAATTTAGATGTATGAAAATTTTAATTTTAATATTTTTATTGTTTGAATTTTTTTTGTATGATAATTTTATTTATTATTTGGGTTTGTTTAGTTTGAGTACATTATATGTTGGTTTAAGTGGTGTTGTAGTTTTTTCTTATGGTGTGTAGTTGCACATTTAGTAGTTTAGATTTGAATTTTAATGTGTACGTACGTGCGGGTTCTATTATTATATGAAGTTGTTTAATTTAGATGTATTAAAAGTATATTTTACATTGGTTTGAACTAAAATTACATAATCCAGGTTATTTTAGATATGAAGAAGCCTATAGCAAATTTAAAGATATGTATTATGTTCAATTATATTCAATTGAGAATTTGAATATAATTAATCTGCCAAATTGATATATCATGGTTTTTACCCCTTTTTGGACCATGATATAAGTCTTTTTATATAGTTTTTTGGTATTTTTAGAGTCCTATTAGAGTCTTTGCAGGTTTATCTACGTTTGGAGCATAATTAGAGATTATGAAACTTTTTGGAGCATTTTGGAGAAGCATCCGAAATGATGAAGTCATGTGGTGTCGATCGACACCAATCAGGACCGCCAAGTTTCACGGACTTCCATCAGAAAAAGGAAATCAGCTGAAGTTCTCATTATTTACAAGATTGCCCCTGACGCGAGTTTGACTATAAATATAGTTTTTCAGCCATTGTTTAGGCTACACTTTACAACACACACATTATTTTAGAGAGAGATTTTTAGAGAGATTTTAGAGAGAAGAATTTGTCTCCTTCAGAGCAAATTTGGAACTCCTTTGTTTCTATTGATTTCTTTTATGCAAACTATTTTATTCATGATGTTTTCTTTATTCACCATGTCTGAGTAGTTTGCTAGTTAGGTTTAGGGTTTTTCAAAGGTGATTAATGAATTGTTAGGTCGAATTAAATTGTTAGGATAAAATCATTAGAGTTCTTCATCTGGATTTGTGTTTAATGCTTATTCTAGCTTCGCGACCTAGAATCTGATCTTAGGTTAATTAATAGATGCGAGAGTATTATTGATTGCCTGAACTAATGTTAGATGAGCAAAATACCTATTCGCAAAGAGATTTGGTTTAGGGTTTTGTGAACAATTGAACCTGAACTTTAATGCTTGTTTGAATTGTTAGAATTTGCAAAGAGATTTGGAATTCTAGGGTTTAGACATAGATAATCTTCGCAGCGAGAGTTGGTTGATTTTACATTAGTGATTCGAGTTCGAGAACAGTTCTTCATAATTCCTAACATTCTGTCTAGACCTGCAATTTAGATCACCTGAGAATTTCCCTGAACCTAGCGTTTCGTCTCCTGAATCTAAATCGTTTAATTGCTTTCTGTCTTTTAATTCCATATTATTTCTTAGCTTAATTCGAAATTAGAAAACTGTTGTGTGACTATCCCTTCTTTGTGGATTCGATCCCTAAGTATTACAACTGATCTCTTAATTTGAGAGAGTAGCTCTAGGGTAAATTTGAGAGCATATCAAATTTTGGCGCCGTTGCCGGGGAAAGAGATTAGTTGCCTACAGATTTCTAGTATTAGAATTTTGTCTACGTTTTTAATTTTTGTTTTTAGTTACTAATTTTAGTTTCTTATTCTTGTTTTCAGGTGTATGCTTAACCGCAATACCAGGAGCAAGAAGGACAAGGAACTAATCGCGTTAAACCAAGAAGTAGGTCGTCTCGAACGCAGGAACCGAGCATCGACCCAAGTGTCGATCGACACCATTGCCATCGATCGACACCAGTCGCACAACGCGATGCCAGATCTTATGGTTCTAACCCGAGACGCTGAAGGCAACTTGGTTGATGCAGAAGGGCACAGAAGTAACAACCAAGGACATAGAATTGATGAGGCTGGCGCCGTCATCATCGATCCAGCAATACAAGCTGCAGAAGATGGACGTGTAAGAACACTTGGCGAGTACAACCGCTCAGACCAGTTCTATGCTAATAGAGTTGCGATCCGTCCTCCTGCATTTCAGAGGAATGACTTCGAGCTGAAGCCCGCCTACTACACACTGGTGGCTCAGCATCCTTTCCATGGTCTTCCAAACGAGCATCATATGGACCATATTGAGAGATTCGAAGATTTAGCTTCAAGCATCAATGTCAATGGAGTGACCTACGACTATCTCTTTTGCAAGCTTTTCCCTTACTCGCTTGCCGGAGATGCATCCTACTGGCTGAAGCAGTTAGATCCAGGCTCACTAACCACTTGGAAGAGACAAAAAATGCATTCTTATGCAATTTCTTTGATGACGCGAGATCAGAAGAGCTGAGGACGAAGATCACTACATTCTCCCAAGGACCTACTGAAGCATTCAAGGCTTCTTGGGTAAGATTCAGATTGTACCAGAGGGACTGCCCACATCATGGTTTCAACGTACACAATCTCTTGGTGGGAAAGAAGCAAGTTCACTTTGCTAATGAGGTGGAGACCTTTGAGCCAGAGCAAGAAGAAGTCAATTACATCAATGGTGCTGGATTTCAAGGTCAAAGGTTTGGCAATCAGCAGGGCTATGGTTCTTCTTACCAGAAGCCTTTTCAGAACAACAACTTCAAGAGAAGCTATGGTTCTTCTTCCTACCAGAAGCCTCCTGCACAAGACAATAAGATGGAGGCTATGATGGAACAGCTTTTAGAAGGGCAACAGAAGATGACAGTGAGCTTTAATGGGAAGATTGACACATTATATCAAGATGTGACTGGAAAGATGGACGCCATGTACCAAGACTTGAATGGGAAATTCGAATCTCTGAACAACCATGTCAAGAAATTGGATACTCAAGTTGCTCAAACTGCAGAAGCTGTTCGTAGGCAAGAAAGTTTCCTTCTAGGGAAAACTGATACTAATCTGAGACACCACGTGAATGCCATCACAATCCAGAGTGAAAAAGGCCTTCAAACAGAGCTGAAAAGGGGTCTAAATGCTAAAGAATTCGAGGGGCTTGAAGATGTGGAAGATGCTGCGGAGGCAGTGTCGATCGACACTACTGTGTGTCGATCGACACCTAAGAAGAAACCAGACGAAACGAGCAAATTAAACAACGGGGGACTCGACACCAAAGGCGAGTGTCGATCGACACCAGGAGGTTGTCGATCGACGCTCTACACGGACTTCACCAGAACAGCTCACAACAACAAAGGTTGCAGAAGAAAGGGTGTACAAACCAAAAATACCCTATCCCCTGCCTCCCTGAAGATCTAAACAAGAGAGAGAGAGGAAGCTAGATGCAAGGAGATGATGAGTAAGCTGATGGTTGAGCTACCCTTAGTTGATGAAGTCCAACTTTCACCTGTATTAAGAAGATATGTCAAGAGAATGGTTGTCAATGGTGTGAGTCCTGAGGAAGGAGCATTGCTTACCTGAGACATGAATGCAATTCTCTTGAACATAGTTCCAAGAAAGAAGAAGAAGGTGTGGGTTTCTGAACAAGTCAGTGTTGTGATTCAGAGAAGGATTCCAGAGAAGTTACCCGATCTAGGGAACTTTGTGCTAGATTGCCCAATCTCAATAGGAATGTTTCCTCGTTCTCTCTGCGATCTAGGTTCAAGTATCAACTTGATACCATACTCAGTTGTTGTTCGACTTGGAATGACTGATTTCAAGTCAATCAGAATCTCCCTTTTCTTAGCTGATCGATCTAAGAGAATCCCAAAAGGTGTCTTAGAAGATGTTCCCTTGAAGATTGAAGGCTGCATTATTCCCACAGACTTTGTGGTTTTGAAGTATGATGAAGAACCTGCAGACCCTCTTATTCTGGGAAGATCATTCTTGGCTTCAGCTGGTGCTATCATTGATGTGAGGAAAGGGAAAATGGAGCTTGACTTGGGTGATGTTGTCATGAATTTTGACATGGACAAGTTAAGGGGACCTTCCAACATCAATGGTCAATCCTTTTCAGTAGAGATTTCCATGGATCAAGATCCAATCAGGGAAGATTCAGACGACATTACTGCTGGGAATGTCAAGGAGCTGGATTCTAAAGAGCAAGTGAACAAAGTGACTGTTCAAGAGGCATTGGTTGAGAATTCTGAAGAAGTTGTTGAACTTGAAGATTGGAGTGGAAATAATCATATCTTCAGGACTTTTGGCGAGGATGAAGGTCTAAACAATGCCAAACTGATGAAGGAAGACGTGTTCATCATGGAGACAAAGATTGCAGAGCTGTGTCGATCGACACCCGTCGTGTATCACTCCAGAAGCTGGTTCCGATGTTGTAATTCCATCACATGTTGTCAAACAGACGACTCTACATCCTTCTGCCCATAAACATCGAAAAAAGCAAATGTATGTACTTCCTGGACTCAATTCCAAACCTCCTGATCATCTTAATAAGAATTTAAAAGGTTCAAAAGAAGCTTCACACTTATGCAAGCAACGAGATTCTCGTAGAAGGCTTGGTCTTTCTTTTCATGCTTCTGCAGGAATACAAAGTGTCCCACCCGAACTCAAGTCCCACCCTGCTGCTGTTCCTCATTTCCTTGGCAGCTTACATGCACCTAATGCCTATACACCACCATGGATGAGAAGACATTCGTCTGGGAAGCATTCGATGCCACCCTCTGATCCACCAGACGTCTGAACCCCGACACAGTCAAGCTAATGACTAAGAAAGAGCGCTGAGTGGGAGGCAACCCACTATTAGGTACGTTTTCTATTTATTTTGTTTTGGTTTTAATTAAGTTCAAGTTTCAGTCAGTTGAAAAGGCGACATTGGACTCAGCACAGGCCTCTGTCGATCGACACCCTATAGGGTGTCGATCGACACCACGCGCAGACGAAGGTAAGTCTTCTAACTGGTCTTTTGAGTTGTTTCTAATCTTTCTTTTATCCAACTTCGGACTTGGTAACACTGGAGACAGTGTTGTTTAAGTCTGGGGGAGGTGATTACTGACTTTGTGTTTTGTTTTGAGAGTCAAAAAGTTTTCAAAAAACTTTTGTTTTATTGAGTCAAAATCAGTTGAAACTTTTAGGGACTAACCACAGAGTGTTAACACTTGAAGAACCATTGCTATAGTAGCTGATTGCAGGTCTTATTAAGTAGAAAGCTGCAAGTGGAATCAGTCTAACAGGGCGAGTTCAGATCCCCTTATAAGAATTAGGTATGCGCAGAACTTGATTCCTCTTTCAGTCTGAACAGATAGACCATTGCAGTCTCTCCTTGATCTTCCATTTAGAAAAGAAAGAAAAAGAGTTTAAGTCTGGGAATAGTGCCTTTGTCATGAGCATGTCTCCTCACAATGAACAATATTAGTGATGCTCTTGAACACGTCTCCTCACAAGGAACACAAGTAGAGAGTAGCACTATT
>JAHZTW010000012.1:4555734-4573354 GCA_020283515.1 Alliaria petiolata | reverse complement strand
ATGGTTTTTACCCGTTTTTAAGCCATGATATAAGTGTTTTTATAGAGTCTTTTGCTAGTTTTGGAGTCTTTTTAGAGTCTTTACAGGATGGAGAGCATTTGGAGCTAAATGGGAGATTATGGGACATTTTGGAGCATTTTGGAGAAGCAGCCGAAGTGATGAAGTCAAGAGGGTGAATTTACGAGCTGAGTGTCGATCGACACCAGGACGGAGTCGGCCAAAGTTTGACGGTTTCCAATCAGAAAAAGGAAAGAAGAGCAAATTTGAAGAATTACAAGTTTACCCCTGGACGAAAAAATCCCCTTCTATAAATAGTTTTCTGGCATTGTTTAGCCAAGATACCTTATCATTATTTTCTGTTTTTGAGACTTAGAGAGAGATTGATCCTGAGCTTTTGGGGAGACAATTCTAATTCATCTGAGCCAGATTTCGAACCCCTGTATCATTCTCTATTCTTTTATGCAATATTATTCAGTCATGTTTTGTGTTTGCATAATTATGTCTCAGTAGTTTGCTAGTTAGGTTAGGATTATTTAGGGTTTGATGAAGAGTTTGTAGAATTACTAGAATTATTAGGGAAATCAATTGGATCTTCACCTTGATTTGTGCTTAACTTGATTCTCTGAATTGATCACTTAGAAATCAAACCTTAGGTTGTTTAATAGATGCGAGAGCATTATTAATAACTTGAACTAATCATAGGTGAGCAAATTATCTATTCGCAAAGAGATTTGGTTTAGGTATTTTGTGAACAAATCGAACCTGTTCTTATTGCTTGCCTTAATTGTTTAAATTCGCAAAGAGATTTGGAATTTAGGAATCTAGGCATAGATAACTTCTGCAACGAGAGTTGATTGGTTTTAACTTAGAGTTTCGAGTTCTAGACGGTTCTTAATAAATCCCTAATAAACTTAGATTCTGCATTCTTGGATTCAACATGATAATTATCCTTGCCTAGCGCTTTTGTCTCTGAATTTACATCGCCTTATAAACTCGTTTACTTATTTCTGCATTACTTTAGACTACTTAAAATTAATCGCCTAGCGTAATCTAAACCTAGAAACCATAAGTGTAGCTTTAACTTCCCTGAGGATTCGATACTCCTTATACTTCAACTGCATTGATGTGCACTTGCAGTAGTTGATTATTTGGGTAAAACCTGAGCCCTACCAAGTTTTTGGCGCCGTTGCCGGGGAAGTAATAGCTACATAACGTGATCTAGTATTAGGATTCTGTCTAGGGTTTGCTTTTATTTTTGTTACTAATTTAGTTTTCTACCTTTTGTTTCAGGTGCATGCCCAGTATCAGGAGCAACAAGGAAGAAGAACTAGTCACTTTGAACCAAGAAATCAACCGTCTCGAACGTACAAACCGCAAGTCTGCACGAGCGTCGAACGACACAACAGGCGTCGATCGACACACACAACCAGCGTCGAACGACACCCTCTGTATCGATCGACACCTTGCGCGGACAGAGATGACTGAACCTGTGATCATGATACGCAACGAGGCTGGCGACTTTGTTGACCTACATGGCAACAGAAGGAACGCCCAAGGACAGAGACTTGATGAGGCTGGCGCCATCATCGTCGAAGCTGGACGTGGAAGAACACTAGGCGAGTACAACCGCCCAGACCAGTTCTATGCCAATAGTGCTGCGATCCGTCCTCCTGCATTTCAGAGGAATGACTTCGAGCTGAAGCCTGCTTACTACACTTTAGTGGCTCAGCATCCCTTTCATGGTCTTCCTACTGAGCATCCTATGGACCATATTGAAAGATTCGAAGATTTAGCTTCAAGCATCAAAGCCAATGGAGTGACCTACGACTATATTTTCTGCAAGCTTTTCCCTTACTCGTTTGCTGGCGACGCATCCTACTGGCTGAAGCAGCTTGATCCGGGATCCTTAAATACATGGGAAGAAACAAAGAATGCATTCTTATGCAATTTCTTTGATGATGCAAGGTCCGAGGAGCTGCGGATGAAGATCACTACATTCTCCCAAGGACCTACTGAAGCATTTAAGGCTTCATGGGTGCGATTCAAGGCCTACCAGAGGGACTGCTCACATCACGGTTTTAGCAAGCCACAACTTATCGGTATCTTTTACCGAGGGATTGATTGGAGGTATCAGATGGCCTTAGACGCTGCAAGCAATGGCAACTTCAACACAAGGATTCCAGAAGATGCGATAGAACTTATTGACAATTTGGCTTCTAGTAACAGCACCAAAAACGCAGACTTCGAAAGAAGACAAAGCACAGGAGTAGCTGGAGGAAACCAAATCGCTGAAGTCAACAGGAAGCTGTACAACGTACACAATCTCTTGGTGGGGAAGAAGCAAGTCCATTTTGCCAATGAGGTGGAGTCATTCGAACCAGAGCCAGAATGTGAAGAAGAGGACGTGAACTACATCAACGGAGGTGGATTTCAGGGCCAACGTTATGGGAACCAGCAGGGAAACATGAACTTCACCGGAAATTGTCATAAGAGTTCCTTCACAGGAAATCAAAACTCTTCTGGTTACACCCCGAAGCCCCCATTTCAGAACAGCAACTACACTAGGAGCTATGAAAATTCTTCATATCAGAAGCCTCCTCCTCAAGATAACAAAATGGAGGCAATGCTAGAGCAGATCTTGGAGGGACAACAGAAGTTTACAGTGAATTTCAATGGCAAGATGGATTCACTGTACCAGGACCTGAATGGAAAGATTGAGAGCTTAAGTTCTCATATGAAGAAGTTGGATGTTCAAGTTGCTCAAACCGCAGAGGCTGTTAGCAGGCAAGAGGGATTCTTTCCAGGGAAGATGGATACCAATCCGAAACGCCAAGTTAATGCTGTCACATTGAAGAGTGGGAAGAACCTTCAGCCTGTCCAGAAGAGAGGGCTTAGCATTGAGGAATTTGAGGAGCTAGAAGATGTAGAAGATGCTGCGGACCCAGCGTCGATCGACACTCCTGTGTGTCGATCGACACCGAAGGAGATGAACGACAAAGACGATCCTGAACCTGAACCAGAAGCGAAGGAAACACCATCTACGACGAGTGTCGATCGACACCAGGAGGGTGTCGATCGACGCCCACCACGTACTGAACCAGATCGAGCTAAGACCAAGATTGTTACTGAAGAAAGGGTCTACAAACCGAAGATCCCTTTCCCCTTAGTGACAAAGAAGTCTAAGAAGGAGCTATTGGACGCTAGATGCAAGGCTATCATGGATAGACTAGTGGTTGAAATCCCTTTGATGGATGCCATTAGAACTACTCCAGTGATAAAGAGATACTTGAAGTGGATGATGACAAACAACATGGAGATGGAGGAAAGCATAATGATGATATCGGAGCAAGTTAGTGCTGTTATTCAGAACAGGCTCCCAGAGAAACTCTCCGATCCGGGAAGCTTTGTTCTAGACTGCTCCATCTTTTCAGATAAGTTCGGGAGATCTTTGTGTGATTTAGGATCAAGTGTCAACTTGATGTCTTTTGGCTATTTTCGAGTCTATATAGAGTCTTTGCAGGTTCAGGTACAATTGAAGATAAATTGGAGATTTGGATGCATTTTGGAGCTTAATGGAATGAAGTCACGAAGTGATGCAGTCAAGACTGGAATTACACGCAAGGTGTCGATCGACACCATGTAGTGTCGATCGACACCAGGTTTTCCAATTTGCATAATCAAGAAGTTTCCATATTTTAAAGAAAAGGAAATCTTCAAGACTTTTCATAATCCTTTTGTGAATTGAAGACTCGTACTTAGGCCTATAAATATAGTTTTTCAGCCATTGTTTAGGCAGAATCTCATACTTTAAGAATCATAGAAGTTTAGATTTTTTAGAGAAGAATTTGACTCCCTTAGAGCAAATTTGGAACTCCCTTTATTTATTCTATTGATTTCTTTTATGCTTTCTATTTAAGTTATGATTTCTGTTTCATTAATCATGTCTGAGTAGTTTGCTAGTTAGGTTTAGGGTTTTTCAAAGGTGATTGATGAATTGTTAGGTCAAATTAAATTGTTAGAATAAAATCATTAGAGTTCTTCATCTGGATTTATGTTTAATGCTTATTCTAGATTCATGACCTAGAATCTGATCTTAGGTTAATTAATAGATGCGAGAGTATTATTATTTGCCTGAACTAATGTTAGATGAGTAAAATACCTATTCGCAAAGAGATTTAGTTTAGGATTTTGTGAACAATCGAACCCGAACTTTAATGCTTGTTTGAATTATTAGGATTCGCAAAGAGATTTGGGATTCTAGGGTTTAGACATAGATAATCTTCGCAGCGAGAGTTGGTTGATTTTACATTAGTGTTTCGAGTTCTAGAACAGATCTTAATAATTCCTAACATTATGTCTAGGCCTGCAATTTAGATCATCTGAGAATTTCCCTGAACCTAGCGTTTCGTCTCCTGAACTTACACAGTTTTTAATTGCTTTCTGTGTTTTAAATTCCATCTTTCTACTTAGCTTAATTCGAAATTAGAAGTTCGTTGTGTGACTATCCCTTCTCTGTGGATTCGATCTCTAAGTACTACAACTGATCTCTTAATTTAAGAGAGTTGCTTTAGGGTAAATTTGACCCATATCAAATTTTGGCGCCGTTGCTGGGGAAGAAGATTAGATGCCTACAGATTTCAAGTATTAGAATTTTGTCTAGGTTTTTAATTTTTGTTTTTGGTTACTAATTTGGTTCTTACTCTTGCTTTCTAAGTACCAGAAGCAACAGAGACAAAGAATTAATCGCGCTCAATCAGGAAATAAGCCGTTTGGAACGCAAGAACCGAGCAACTGCAAGAGCGTCGATCGACACATCTAGCATCAATCGACACCTTGCGCGGACAGAGATGGTTGATCCTGTAATCATGATACGCAACGAGGCTGGCGACTTTGTTGACCTACAGGGCAACAGAAGGAACGTACAAGGACAAAGACTTGATGAGGCTGGCGCCGTCATAGTCGAACCAGCGATACAAGACGCCCCTGCAGAAGTTGGACGTATGAGAACACTTGGCGAGTACAACCGCCCATACCTGTTCTATGCTAATAGAGCTGCGATCCGTCCTCCTGCATTTTAGAGGAATGACTTCGAGCTGAAGCCTGCCTACTACACGCTAGTGGCTCAGCATCCCTTCCATGGTCTTCCTAATGAGCATCCCATGGACCACGTTGAGAGATTCGAGGACTTAGCCTCAAGCATTAAGGCCAATGGAGTTACATATGATTATCTCTTCTGCAAGCTTTTCCCTTACTCGCTTGCTGTAGATGCATCATACTGGCTGAAGCAGTTGCTACCAGGATCCTTGACTAAATGGGAAGATACAAAGAATGCATTCCTTTGCAATTTCTTTGATGATGCGAGATCGAAAGAGCTGAGAATGAAGATCACTACATTCTCTCAAGGACCCACTGAAGCCTTCAAAGCTTCTTGGGTGAGGTTCAGATCTTACCAGAGGGACTGCCCACATAATGGATTCAGCGAGCCGCAGCTTATCGGTATATTCTACCGCGAAATTGATTGGAGATACCAGATGGCCTTAGACGCTGCGAGCAATGGCAACTTCAACACCAGATTTCCAGAAGGTGCGATAAAGCTTATAGACAATTTGGCCTCTAGTAACAGCACCAAGAACGCGGACTTCGAGAGAAGACAAAACACAGGAGTAGCTGGAGGAAACCAAATCGCTGAAGTCAACAGGAAGCTAGACAACGTACACAATCTCTTGGTGGGAAAAAGGCAAGTTCAGTTTGCTGCAAAAGTGGAGACCCTTGAGCCAGAGCAAGAAGAGGTTAACTACATCAATGGTGCTGGTTTTCAAGGACAGAGATTCAACAATCAGCAAGGCTATGGTTCTTCCTACCAGAAGCCTTTTCAGAGCAACATCTTCAACAGAACTTATGGTTCTTCTTCCTATCAGAAGCCTCCTGCACAAGACAATAAGATGTAGTCTATGATAGAACAGCTTCTAGAAGGGAAACAGAAGATGACAGAGAGCTTTAATGGGAGCATTAACACATTAGATCAAGATGTGACTGGGAAGATCGATGCCTTGTACACGGATCTGAATGGAAAAATTGAGTCTCTAGGTACTCATGTCAGACAATTGGATGTTAAAGTTGCTCAAACTGCTGGAGCTTTGAAGAGACAAGAGGGATTTTTTCCTGGAAAGACAGACGTGAATCCTCGACGTCAAGTCATTGCCATTATGGTGAAGAGTGTAGAAGAAATCGTGGTACCTCAGGAAGATGAAGACGACGAGACTGCAGCTGCAGAGCCAGTGTCGATCGACACCACTGAGTGTCGATCAACACCAATAGAGGAACTCAAGGAATCAGGCTCCATCGAACACGCATCCTCGACACAAGAAGTCAGTGTCAACCGACACCTCCATAGTGTCGATCGACACCCTACCCAGACCACGTCAAACATGCATGAAGCTTCAACAAATGTAGAGGAAAGAGTGTATAAGCCGAAAATACCCTATCCCCTGCCTCCCAGAAGATCTAAACAGGAGAGAGAGGAAGCTAGATGCAAGGAGATGATGGATAAGCCGATGGTTGAGCTACCCTTAGTTGATGCAGTCAAACATTCACCTGCATTAAGAAGATATGTCAAGAGAATGGTTGTCAATGACATAAGTCTCGAGGAAGGAGCGTTGCTTACCAGAGAAATGACTGCAATTCTCTTGAACATAGTTCCAAGGAAGAAGAAGAAGGTGTGGGTTTCTGAACAAGTCAGCGCTGTGATTCAGAGAAGGATTCCAGAGAAATTACCCGATCCAGGGAACTTTGTGCTAGATTGCTCAATCTCAACAAGAAGATTTCCTCGCTCTCTCTACGATCTAGGCTCAAGTATCAACTTGATGCCACACTCAGTCGTTGTTCGACTTGGAATGACTGTTTTCAAGCCAACCAGAATCTCCCTTGTCCTAGCTGATCGAGCAAAGAGAATTCCAGAAGGTGTCTTAGAAGATGTTCCCTTGAAGATTGAAGGCTGCATGATTCCTACAGATTTTGTGGTTTTGAAGTATAATGAAGAACCTGCAGATCCTCTTATTTTGGGAAGATCATTCTTGGCTTCAGCTGGTGCCATCATTGATGTGAGAAAAGGGAAAATAGAGCTTGACTTGGGTGACGTTGTCATGAACTTCGACATGGACAAGTTAAGAGGACCATCCACCATTGATGGTCAAGCTTTTTCAGTAGAGATGTCCGTGGAAGAAGGTCCAATCATGGAAAACTCTGAAGACATTACTGCTGGGTATGTCAAGGAGCTTGATGCTGAAAAACAAGAGGAAAAGCTGGTTATTCAAGAGGCATTGGCTGAGAATTCTAAGAAAATTGTGAAGCTTGAAGACTGGGGTGGAAATGATCATCTCTTCAGGACTATGAGAAGAGAGGATGTTCAAATCAATGACAAGTTGATTTGGGACGACATTTTTGTCATGGAAGCAAGAATTGCAGAGCTGAAGTGGAGAAAAGGTGCAGAGACTCGAGCTGCAAGCTTGGTGTCGATCGACACACTTCGCGGATCACACCAGAAGTCGCTTCCAATGCTGCAATTCCATCATCTTTGATCCAACAGATGCATCCACATCCTTCTACCCCGAAACCTCGAAGGAAACAAAGGTATGCATTTCCTGGAATCAATTCCGAACCCCCCGATCTTGTCAATAAGAACTTCAAAGGTTCNGATCCAACAGATGCCTCCACATCCTTCTACCCCGAAACCTCGAAGGAAACAAAGGTATGCATTTCCTGGAATCAATTCCGAACCCCCCGATCTTGTCAATAAGAACTTCAAAGGTTCAAAAGCTGCTTCACACTCATGCAATCCACGAGTTTCTCGTAGAAGGCTTGGTGTTTCTTTTGATGATTCTGCAGGAAAAAGGAGTATCCCACCCTAACTCAAGTCCCACCCTGCTGTTGTTCCTAAATTCCTTGGTCGCTTACATGCACCTACTGCTTATACACCATCTTGGATGAGAAGACATTCGTCTTGGAAGCATTTATTGCCACCCTCTGATCCACCAGACGTCTGAACCCCCACACAGTCAAGCTAATGACTGAAAACGAGCGCTGAGTGGGAGGCAACCCACTGTTAGGTACGTTTTTCTTTTTATTTTGTTTTGGTTTTACTTAAGTCCTAGTTTCAGTCAGTTGAAAAAAGGAGACATTGAGATCGACATTGACCAGTGTCGATTGACACTATAAGGTGTCAATCGACACAACGCGCAGACGAAGGTAAGTCTTCTATTTGGTCTTTTATGTTGTTTCTAATCTTTCTTTTAGCCAACTTCAGGCTTAATAACACTGGGGACAGTGTTGTTTAAGTCTGGGGGAGGTGATTACTGACTTTTTGTTTTGTTTTGAGAGTCTTGAGTCAAAAGTTTTCAAAAATTGTTTTATTGAATCAAAATTAGTGGGAACTTTCAGTTTTTCTAGGAACTAACCACATGAAGTTAACACTTGAAGAACCATTGCTATAAGAATTGATTGCAGGACTTACTAAGTTGAAAGCTGCAAGTGGAATCAGTCTAACAAGGTGAGTTCAGATCCCCTTATAAGAACTAGGTATGCGCATAACTTGATTCCTCTTTCAGTCTGAACAGATACACCATGACAGTCTCTCCTTGATCTTCCCTTGAGAAAAGAATAGAAAAGAAAGAAAAAGAGTCTAAGTCTGAGAATAGTGCCTTTGTCATGAGCCTGTCTCCTCACAAGGAACAATATTAGTGATGCTCTTGAACACGGCTCCTCACAAGGAACACAAGTAGAGAGTAGCACTATTTCCAGAGACTTCATAAGAAAAAGAAGAGTCAATGAAAAGATCTTAGAACACCCTGAAAATGGGCAGAAGTTGACTAAGGGAAGAGAAAATAGGATAGCTGTATGAAAATGTCTAGTTCAGACACTAAGGAAGGGAAAAGAATCAGCAAAGTTCTGTTGCATTACCATTGTTAGAGTTCAAAATTTTCACCAAGGAAAGGATCTGGATTTGAACTGAGAGGTTGCTAAACTTGTGGTAAGTACACTGAACATTTCCTAAGGTTGGCTCTATATCATGTGGATTCAAGAAGTGTTAATCAATGTGGCGTTTTGAAGAAGTACTCGAAAGTTCCTGTTTTCAAACTTCTACTTCATTCTAAGTTTCTGTTTTGCTTGAGGGCAAGCAAAGGCTAAGTCTGGGGGAGTTGATATATCATGGTTTTTACCCATTTTTAGACCATGATATAAGTGTTTTTATAGAGTCTTTTGGCTATTTTCGAGTCTATATAGAGTCTTTGCAGGTTCAGGTACAATTGAAGATAAATTGGAGATTTGGATGCATTTTGGAGCTTAATGGAATGAAGTCACGAAGTGATGAAGTCAAGACTGGAATTACACGCAAGGTGTCGATCGACACCATGTAGTGTCGATCGACACCAGGTTTTCCAATTTCCAGAATCGAGAAGTTTCCAGTTTTTGAAGAAAAGGAAATCTCCAAGGCTTTTCCTAATCTTAAAAGGAATTGAAGACTCGTACCTAGGCCTATAAATATAGTTTTTCAGCCATTGTTTAGGCATAATCTCATACTTTAAGAATCATAGAAGTTTAGGTTTTTGGAGAGAAGAATTTGTCTCCTTAGAGCAAATTTGGAACTCCCTTTATTTATTCTATTGATTTCTTTTATGCTTTCTATTCAAGTTATGATTT
The DNA here is from genome assembly GCA_020283515.1 of Alliaria petiolata. Lineage (NCBI taxonomy): Eukaryota > Viridiplantae > Streptophyta > Magnoliopsida > Brassicales > Brassicaceae > Alliaria > Alliaria petiolata. The sequence continues at coordinate 4,563,658 of JAHZTW010000012.1, read as the reverse complement.
CTGTTTCATTGATCATGTCTGAGTAGTTTGCTTGTTAGGTTTAGGGTTTTTCAAAGGTGATTAATGAATTGTTAGGTCGAATTAAATTGTTAGGATAAAATCATTAGAGTTCTTCATCTGGATTTGTGTTTAATGCTTATTCTAGCTTCGCGACCTAGAATCTGATCTTAGGTTAATTAATAGATGCGAGAGTATTATTGATTGCCTGAACTAATGTTAGATGAGCAAAATACCTATTCGCAAAGAGATTTGGTTTAGGATTTTGTGAACAATCGAACCTGAACTTTAATGCTTGTTTGAATTGATAGGATTTGCAAAGAGATTTGGAATTCTAGGGTTTAGACATAGAAAGTCTTCGCAGCGAGAGTTGGTTGATTTTATTGTTGTGTTTCGAGTTCAAGAACAGTGCTTAATAATTCCTAACATTCTGTCTAGACCTGAAATTTAGATCACCTGAGAATTTCCCTGAACCTAGCGTTTCGTCTCCTGAAGTTTACATCGCTTCTAATTGCTTTCTGTCTTTACTTTTATTATTCTTCCTAACTTAATTTGAATTTAGAAAACTACTGTGTGACTATCCCTTCTCTGTGGATTCGATCCCTAAATACTACCGTGATCTCTTAATTTGAGAGAGTAGCTCTAGGGTAAATTTGAGAGCATATCAATGAGTTGATCCCAACTAGAACTGTTACAGGACATAGGATGTGTATAGACTATCGGAAGTTGAATGCTGCTACTCGTAAAGATCACTTTCCTTTGCCCTTTATTGATCAAATGCTTGAGAGATTGGCTAACCATCCTTACTACTGTTTTCTAGATGGTTACTCTGGTTTTTTTCAGATTCCCATTCATCCAGATGACCAGGAGAAAACAACATTCACATGTCCTTATGGCACTTTTGCTTATCGCAGAATGCCATTTGGTTTGTGCAATGCCCCAGCGACATTCCAGCGATGCATGATGTCGATTTTTACTGACTTGATTGAGGACATAATGGAGGTTTTCATGGATGACTTTTCTGTCTATGGATCCTCCTTTTCTGTCAGTCTTTCTAATTTGTGCAGGATACTAAAGCGCTGCGAGGAGAAACATCTTGTGTTGAACTGGGAAAAATGTCACTTCATGGTCAGAGATGGGATTGTTTTGGGACACAAGGTTTCAGAAAAAGGCATTGAAGTGGACAGGGCAAAGATAGAAGTAATGACGAGCTTGCAGCCACCAAATTCTGTCAAAGGAGTTCGTAGCTTTCTTGGTCATGCTGGCTTCTACAGAAGGTTCATCAAAGACTTCTCTAAGATTGCTAGACCTTTGACTCAGCTGCTGTGCGAAGATGTGAAGTTCGACTTCGATAGTGCTTGCCTTGAAGCCTTTCACACGATCAAAGGAGCATTAGTCAGTGCACCAATTGTCCAACCACCAGACTGGGAACTGCCTTTCGAAGTGATGACTGATGCCAGTGACTACTCAGTAGGAGCTGTTCTGGGGCAGCGAAGGGACAAGAAGCTTCATGTCATCTACTACGCTAGTAGAACCCTTGATGATGCGCAGAGAAAGTATGCTACTACTGAGAAAGAACTTCTTGCCATTGTGTTTGCTTTTGAAAAGTTTAAGTCTTATCTTGTGGGGTCTAAGGTGATTGTGCATACTGATCACGCTGCTTTGAGGTATCTTCTTACTAAGAAAGATGCAAAACCTAGGCTACTGCGATGGATACTTTTGCTGCAAGAATATGACCTTGAGATCAAAGATAAGAAAGTGATTGAGAATGGTGTTGCCGATCATCTGTCTCGACTGCGTATTGAGGAAGAGGTTCCTTTAGATGATAGTCTACAGGAGGAGAACGTGTATGCTATCAGCATGGGCCACGTGTATGCTCAACCTTCTACCACTCGTGAAGCTCAAGACTCTACGATGCCTTGGTTCGGCGAGATCGCGAACTACTTGGCCGCTGAGAAGGAACCAGCCAGTTTTGTTGGGTATAGGAAGAAGAAGTTTTTAAGAGACATAAGGCACTATTTTTGGGATGAGCCTTACTTGTACAAGCAATGTTCCGACGGTGTTTTCAGGCGTTGCATTTCAGAGGAGGAAGTTCCTGGTATTCTCTTTCACTGTCATGGTTCGAGTTACGCATGACATTTTGCTACTTTCAAGACCGTGTCTAAAGCACTACAAGCTGGTTTCTGGTGGCCTACCATGTTTAAAGATGCACATGCTTTCGTCTCTAAGTGTGATTCATGTCAAAGGCAAGGGAACATTAGCAAAAGAAATGAGATGCCACAGAATTTCATCTTGGAGGTTGAAGTGTTTGATGTGTGAGGCATTGACTTCATGGGACCTTTTCCATCTTCCTATGGAAACAAATACATCCTTGTCGCAGTAGACTATGTGTCTAAATGGGTTGAGGCAATGGCTAGTCCTACTAATGATGCCAAGGTGGTCTTGAAGATGTTCAAATCTGTGATCTTTCCACGGTTTGGAGTTCCCAGAATTGTGATCAGCGATGGTGGCTCTCATTTCATTAACAAAGTATTTGAGAGTTTGTTGAAGAAGCATGGAGTCAAACACAAGGTAGCTACTCCTTACCATCCGCAGACGAGTGGACAAGTTGAGATTTCAAACAGGGAGATCAAGAGTATTCTGCAGAAGACTGTGAACACAACTCGCAAGGATTGGGCTGTGAAACTTGATGATGCTCTTTGGGCATATAGGACTGCTTACAAGACACCTTTAGGCACGACCCCATTCCATCTAGTCTATGGAAAATCATGTCATCTTCCAGTGGAGTTTGAGTACAAAGTAGCATGGGCTGTAAAGTTGCTGAACTTTGACATCAAACCTGCTTCTGAAAGGAGGATGCTGCAACTTAACGAGCTGGATGAGATCCGTCACATGGCCTATGAGAACTCAAGGATTTACAAAGAAAGGACTAAGGCTATACATGACAAGAAGATCATTCCTAGGAACTTCGCTGCATATGATCAGGTGTTGCTTTTCAACTCTCGCCTGAAACGTTTTCCTGGGAAGTTGCGATCGCGATGGTCTGGCCCTTTCACTATCAAAGAAGTGAGGCCATATGGAGTTGTTGTGTTACTGGACAAGGAAGGCGGCGAATTTGTGGTGAATGGTCAGCGTCTCAAGCCGTATCTCGCTGACACCGAAATCGCTAATGGGGACACCATTCCCCTTAGTGATGCACCTGCTGCCTAAACAGCAACCAAAGTCAAGCTCGTGACTTAAAACAAGCGCTTGGTGGGAGGCAACCCACCGGTAAGTGTACATACTTAGTCTTATGTTTTGGTTACTAACTTTTAATTTTGATTTTCATGTTTTTACTTCATAATAAAAAAAATAAAAATAAAAATAAAAAAGAGACGAACAGGTTAGATCGATCGGTCCAGGGAAAGACCGATCGATCCATTCAAGCAGCTCGGGCAGGAAGTAATTAGATCGATCGGTCCAATATTGGAACGATCGATCCGATTAAGGACCACAGACAGGAAGTTTTTAGACCGATCGGTCTGCAACAGATCGATCGATCTAAAATAACGCAACTAGGCAGGAGGAAAATAGACCGATCGGTCTTATATAGATCGATTGATCTATTTCTCACGGACATACAGAGACTTATTAGATCGATCGGTTCAAATCCGACTGATCGATCCAAGGCCCAGGTAAGTTTCCTTTTCCTATTTGTGCGGTTTAATTCGGTCAAAAACGGTTTATTCCACTCAAATTAAACCACAAAAACGTGATTTTAACAAGCAACACTCGATTTTACGAATCAAAACTCGTTTTCTCTCTTCTTCCTTCATTCTCTCTCGTGTTCTTGGGGATTTTGGGCAAAAAATTTCACAAACCATAACTTCTTCAATTCTTCACGGATTTGAACGATTTTTGGGTGCATTCCCATCGGATTTTCGCCCTCTTTCTGATTCTCCTACTCTCTCTCTCGATCGACAAAGGTACGCGCCTCTATCTCTCCTTTTTCAGTTCGAAATTTTTGAATCAAGAATGAAATTCGGGTTTGTTTACTTGTTCTTACATGATTTCGTGGCTTCCCAGTCTCTTTTAGGTTGATTTCGAACAACCCCATGTCTTGTTTCGATAATTTGTGTGCTTGAACTCGAATTTGGGATTTTTAAGAGAGAATGTGACAAATTTTGAGAAAATATTTGGAGATTTCGATTTGGGTAGAATTGCTAAGGTGTGGGCAGCAATTGTGTTGAATTGGAAGCTATGTTCAATGGTTGTGCCATAATGCTCATGTTTCTTTAACCTCAACCGTTTTCTTGCTTTAGAAAGTGTTGATGCATATAAATTTTGCTTTGATTTTGCAGGACATGGGACGCACAAAGGATGATGCAATCACCACAAGGACACAACCATCACGAACTGCAATGAATCCCCAACCGCGAGAAAGCAGAAATCTTACTCATTCCCAAGCTAAAAAGAGAGGAAAGGCAGTGGCTACACCCTCTTATGTTCCAGAAGAGGAGGATGAAGAAGAAGAAGACTTAGAGCGCACCACCGCCCCTTGGCCACGCCCCGACACCACACCATTCACCTGCCTCCGTTTCCCCAACAATATCACTATCTCTCAGATGCAAAACGAGAGCAGATACAAGCTTAGGAGGCGTGGAGCTCCTTGGTCTGACATCCATAATACGTTCTACAATGGACTCCTGAAAGTCGAGATGGTGCCTACTCGATTTGTTTGCTCCCGAACTCTGTGCAGAATGGGGATTAAGGAAGATGTGCAAGACATGTTAGATAATATGGGGTTTGGGCACATTCCATACACGCCATATCCTCTTTATCCGGAGTTGGTTCGCCAGTTCCTAGCTTTCGCTAAGCTCTACTTTGAGGATTGTGCCTATCCTACTGCCAGTGAAGCAACACTTGCCTACTTCTCCAGTGGTATTCTCTATGAGATCTCTATTCCAGAGTTGTGCCAGCTTTATGGGTTTGACATGTACAAGGAGAGCTGCAGGTTTCCCGAGGATTTTCCGCAGATTTTTGAGCTATGGCCTGTGATTGGTACCGGCCCTTTTGAGTCACGTGATGCCAAGCTCACTATGCTTAGGAACCCAGTGGTTCGAGTGGTTGCTAAGATTTTGGGTAACATTTTGTTTGCTAAGGAGGAAGCAGGAGCTTTGAGGAAAGATGAGTTGATGATGCTACATTTTGGTCTTCCTCCTTTTGCCAAAGACATCTATAGCATCACTCCACCAGCCGATTTTCGCACCAACCTTGGAGTAAAGTTTGCTCAGGTTCTTGTAGGGAAGAAGTTCAGAGGACTTACGACAAACACGACGAAGAAAGAGGCCATTGGGAGTCTTCTTACTCCCATTTTCAGGTACCATCAGATCGACTTGTCCTCCACCCAACGCATAGACACGATTGCCCATCTTGATGAAAAACAATTCAAGTACCATGGGATTCTGAAGCCTGGCTACAAGTATCAGTTTCAAGACCGCGAGGGGATTTACAAGTATTGCCAGCTTCCACAGCATGACCTCACTACTCTCAGCTCCCGCGAGAACCTCGAGTTCCTACCACCAGCTGAGTTCCTCTGCCCGGACCCTTCCGCCAATGCTAAACCGCGACGCGGCAGCTCTTCCCGAACCACTTCACAGCCTCATTTTGAGGATACCGCAGCACCACCACGTGAGTCGATAGAGCAGTTTCTTCCCATTTGCACTGATGATTTCATCCCTTCCCCTAGACTCCCTGCCACTGCTCCAGACAGCGAATTCAGAGATTGGGTGTATGACACANTCATCTTTCAAGGATCAGAATTGAAGATGATGTGCCCATAGGTGACTTTATACCTGAGGAGAATATATATCTTGTTGAGAGTCGCTTGAAAGGCATGATCTCGGACCAGATACGCTTAGTGTTGATCGACACTAGGGGAGCATCGATCGACACCCCGTCCGAATCAAAGATCGACAACTCTTGTGCCCGAGTGTCGATCGACACCACCTGTGTCGATCGACACCCTACGCAAGCTTCAGTTCGCAGGCTCTTGGATGATGTGTTTCGACAACCAATCTTTGCTGTTCAAGATGCAACTCGACCATGGTATGCTGATATTGTGAACTACCTTGCTGCAGACATTGAGCCTAACCATCTCAAAGGATATGAGAAGAAGAAGTTCATGAGGGAACTTAGAAGGTATTATTGGGATGAGCCACACTTATACAAGCATTGTTCAGACAATGTTTACAGAAGATTCATTGGAGAGAGTGAAGTTCGTGATGTCCTATTCCATTGTCATGGTTCTGAGTATGTTGGACACTTTGCTACATTCAAGACAGTGTACAAGGTTCTTCAAGCAGGTTTTTGGTGGCCTACTATGTTCAAGGATGCGTAGCTGTTCATCACGCGATGTGATGTTTGTCAAAAGAGAGGAAAGATCAGCAAGAGGAATGAGATGCCACATAACTTCATCCTTGAAGTTGTAGTCTTTGATTGTTGGGGTATTGACTTCATGGGTCCTTTTCCTCCATCATTCGGAATGCAATACATCTTGGTGGTTGTGGACTATGTCTCTAAGTGGGTGGAAGCAATTGCTTCTAAGACCAATGATGCTGCAGTGGTTCTCAAGATGTTTCAGACCATCATTTTCCCCAGATTCGGAGTGTCTCGGATTGTCATTAGTGATGGTGGATCTCACTTTATCAACAAGGTGTTCGACAAGCTGCTAAAGAAACATGGTGTTCAGCATCGCGTCGGGACCCCTTATCATCCCAAAACGAGTGGACAAGTGGAAGTCTCCAACAGGCAAATCAAGCAAATTCTGGAGAAGACAGTGCGAAAAACAAGGAAGGATTGGGCAACAAAGTTAGATGATGCACTTTGGGCCTACATGACTGCTTACAAAACGCCTTTGGGAACTACACCTTTCCAGCTACTCTATGGCAAAGCTTGCCATCTTCCAGTAGAGTTGGAACACAAGGCACATTGGGCTATCAAGAAGATGAATTTCGACTTGAAGACTTCTGCAGAAAGGCGCCTACTTCATCTCCACGAATTGGATGAACTTCGTTATCATGCTTATGAGAACTCAAATCTCTACAAAGAGAGAACTAAAGCATATCATGATAAGAAGATCACCTCCAGACAATTCGAGCCAAATGACCAGGTACTTTGTATAACTCTCATTTGCAATTGTTTCCTGGAAAATTGCGTTCAAGTTGGTCAGGTCCCTTCACCATCAAAGAGGTCAGACCATATGGAGAAATTGTCTTGACAAACTCCAAAGGAGAGGAATTCACTGTGAATGGGCAAAGGGTGAAACACTATTGGGCTCAAACCGAGATTCCAGACGGACACATTGTGTCTTTGGATGATGCACCCAACGCCTAAATCACGCAAGAACAGTCAAGCTATTGATGTTAAACGAGCGCTGAGTGGGAGGCAACCCACTGTTAGGTACGTTTTTCTTTACATTTTGAATTTGGTTTTACTAATTTAATTTGGCACATATAAAAAAAAAAAAAAGAGAGAGGGCATCGACACCATGTGTGTCGATCGACACCGGACACCAAGCGAGGATACGGGTAAGTCTTCAAAACCCGAAACTTTCTTCTTCTTCTTCATATTTTTCAAAACCGAGTTTGAGAGCTTTTCCCCCAAAATCTCAACTTTCTTAAAACTTAACCAAATTGAGTGATTCAAAGCTCTAATTCGTGCGGATTCTTGTCCTCTTTCATAATCCATAGTCAATTCATTCGATCTACCAAGGTATGTTCTTCAAATCTCCCAATTTCATTTTTCGACCTAAGGTGAAAATTTCCGATTTCAACCTATTTAGCTTGATTTCTTTGTTGGATGATACTTGTTTAGGTTGTATAACTTGATTTAGATCATTCCCCAAACGGTTTTCATCCTCTAAATTGCATAAATTGAAATTTTCGAA
>JAHZTW010000012.1:4529434-4554841 GCA_020283515.1 Alliaria petiolata | reverse complement strand
CTGTTCTACAATGCGTGGCTGCGAGTGGAGATCACTCCAACTCGCTTTGCTTGTGAGAAGACGATGAGCGCGCTAGGAATCAAGGATGACATCCTATCTTTGATGAGCAGAATTGGGATGGGCACCATTGCGACGCGGCAGTACGATCTTTACCCAGACCTTGTCCGCCAGTTCATTGCCACAGCCAGGGTCTACTACTGGAATGAGATCAACCGGAATGCTCTGGAAGGCACATTGACATTCCTCATCCGCGGGATCCGCTACCGCATTTCACTTCCAGACCTCTGCGGGATCTATGGATTCGTAGACGAGCATGCCACTGGGGTCTCTCTTCAGACTCAGCTTCCAGACAACCAGGACTTCTGGTCGCACTTTGGGAACGGGAGGTATGATTCTAAAACCTCCACTCACACCGACATTCGCCATCCTACCATGCGCTACTTGGTCCGTTTGTTCTCTACTACACTTCTGTGTAAGCACGAACAAGGGAAGATGCGAGTGTCTGAGTTGGTGCTGCTCTATCGAGGTCTTTGGTCTGAGATGTATGAGGATGATGACGCGCCAGTTAGCGCGAACCTTGGCGCGGTATTTGCTCATCATTTGGCTTCCTTGAAGACGAAGCCTTTCAGTGGTACGAAGCTGAAGCCAGAGACCATAGGGAGTCTTCTTACATCCATCTTCCAGCACTGCGGGATATACACTTCTACCTGCTCCATTGTTACATCGCGTGCCTTGGTGGATATGGAGTACTTGAAGAGGACTCACTGGGTGACCGGAGAGAGATTATGGGCATTCAGCGACGAGCAGAGAGTGCAACGTTTGATTCAGTTACCTGACAGAGACCTCACTCACATTACCAGCAACCTAGGACGCCTCGCATTTCACCCCAGTCCGAGCAAGCTTAGGAATTCTCCCGTTACCAGAAGCAGAGGCATTTCCTCCTGAGCTGAGGATGCACCACGACCTTCTTGTTCTAGGCGCAGAGCACCGGCCACCTTGGAGCCTATTGGACCGCATCACCTTCTAGACGCTCCTGAGATTCCTATGGAGCAGGCTGCATTTCAGAGATATGTGGTTCAGAGCTTCCAGGCCATCTGGAACGCCATTGCCTCAGTGTCTACCTGCGTTCGCCCACCTACTCCACCACGTTCTTCTCCACCACCTGCTGATGACGACGAGTGATTTTCCATCCCTTTTTAGTATTTTAAGTCAGTTTTTCTTTTCCTCTTGAGTCTGCATTTGCTTCAGTACTTTGCTTCAGAACTTGTTAAATTCATTGCGATTATTGGATTATCTTGTGCTTTTAACGTTTGTTTGAGTTTTTCTAACAGCTAGGCTAACTCTAACAACGAATCTGACTTAGCAACAATCATGTTCGAGTGACAGAACTCTGTCTACGGACAGCGTGTCGTTCGACACAATCTGTGTCGATCGACACCAACTTCAGACACAGCATCGATCGACACCATCCGTATCGATCGACACTACACGCAGAGTCAGGTAATCCGATTTTTTTTCTTTGTTTGTAACAAATTGGTTCAAATTTTTTCTATCCAAACTCATTCTTAGTAACACTGGGGACAGTGTTATTCAAGTCCGGGGGAGGTGGTTGCTAATCTTGTGTTTTGTTTTGAAAGTCAGTTGAGTCTTGAGTCAAAAGTTTTCAAAAATTTGTTTTATTGAGTCAAAATTAGTTGGAACTTTCAGTTTTTCTAGGAACTAACCAGAGAAAGTTAACACCTGAAAGAACCATTGCTATAAGAGTTGATTGCAGGACTTACTAAGTAGAAAACTGCAAGTGGAATCAGTCTAACATGGCGAGTTCAGGTCCCCTTATAAGAACTAGGTATGCGCAGAACTTGATTCCTCTTTCAGTCCGAACAGATAGGCAATTGCAGTCTCTCCTTGATCTTCCCTTGAGAAAAAAAAAGAGTCTAAGTGTGGAATAGTGCCTTGTCATGAGCCTGTCTCCTCACAAGGAACAATATTAGTGATGCTCTTGAACACGTCTCCTCACAAGGAACACAAGTAGAGAGTAGCACTATTCCAGAGATCCCAAAGAGAATAAGAAGAGTCAATGAAAAGATCTTAGAACACCCTGAAAATGGGCAGAAGTTGACTAAGGGAAGAGAAAATAGGGGAGCTGCATGAGAATATCTTNTACATCGAACCTGATTCCTCTTCCAGCACTTTAAAGATAAGTTTTGTCAGTCTCTCTTTGATCTTCCCTAAAAAGAAAAAAAAATAAAATAAAGAAGTCTAAGCTTTAAGAACGGCAGTCCGAGTTCCATAAAAAGGACTATGAAGGCGAGCTTACACTCATAAAAATAGAGTTGCACCGTTTTTGATCTATAGAAAAGAAAAGAAGTCTAGTCGATAGAAAAAATAAAATGATACCCTAGAAAAGTAAGAGAGATTGTGCAAATACTTTATGTGTGTTCAGGAGCTTGGAAGGGAAAGAATCTATAAGTTCTTTGATCGATACTCCCTCGATGGGACCGCACGCTTAATTGATTTAAGGGGTCAACAATGGAGGTTTTGAAATTCTCTAAGGAGTTTGAACCGTATTTGGGAGATTGCTAAGCTAGCAGTAAGTATGCTGAAATACTATCTAACGTTAGCTATGTGGTAAGTGGATTCAAGAGTGTTGGTCAGGATGATGTTCTAAAGATATGGTGAGTTTCGGTTTTCAAACCTCGACCCTATTTTTAGTAGTTTGCTTGAGGACAAGTAAAAGACTAAGTCTGGGGGAGTTGATGTATTGCGTTTTTAGCGAATTCTAACTATTGTTTTTGACGGTTTTTCGAGTTTTTCTATGTTTTTAGAGTCATTTCAGGTTGAATCACGTTTGGATGGAGTCTAAGGCTTAAAAGCAAGGATCGGAGGCAAAAGATCAACAAAGTGGCATTTCCGGAGGACGGATCGATCGTTCCACATTTGGATCGATCGATCCAAAGTCGACGTACCGACAGGAAAATATTAGATCGATCGTTCCACATTTGGATCGATCGATTTAAAGCTGACGACCCGACAAAGAGGAATTAGATCGATCGTTCCAATATGGATCGATCGATCTAAAGATGACGAAGCCACCAGAGAGGAATTAGATCGATCGTTCCAATATGGATAGATCGATCCGACGGTCGACGATTTCCAGGAGCTTTTTAGATCGATCGTTCCTATATGGATCTATCGATCCAAATACCGAAGATTTCCAGGGACTTTTTAGATCGATCGATCCGAATTCGGACCGATCGATCTAACCCTTAACCGACCGGTTTACCTGCGCAGAAGAAAAGGAAATTTCCGTTTTTCCTATTTCCGAATTGGTTTTCGAGTGGATTTCGACCAAAAACGTGATGAGACCTATAAATACTTATTTTTGGCCATTGTTTAGGCAACGCTTCCTTTTACATTCATACTTTTGGCTTTTGGCAATTTGTAAGCTTCGGGGAGACGAATCTCTGACTCTACATCTTTGAGAAGATTTCTGAACCCCTTTGGATTATTATTTTATTTATCATGAATTTCTCTTCATCTCTTTGTTGTTTCTCTATTTCCATGGCTGAGTAGTTCCATAGTTAGGTTAGGGTTTCAAGGGAACTTAGGAATCATTGAATTAGACATAGATAGGGATTTATCATCCGTTGTCTTCACCTATCGTTGTGTTTATTGCTTAGACTGAATTGATCACTTAGTCTATGATTTAATGTTTAATCTATTCACCAAAAGTGTTATAGATTGCTTGAAAGAACATAGGTGAGCGGTTTGTCCTTAGCCAACGAAAGCTGATGCTAAGGCAATCTGTGAACAAATCGAACCTGCTCGTTAATGCTTGTCTAGAATTCTAAGTTCAAACGACAGTTTAGATACTTAGGTTGCTAGATAAAGTAATTAAGACCACGACGGTGGATTGGTTAAACATTCATGTTTGAGTTCTAGATTGAGCTTATTTGTTCCCTGAATAATTGTCTGATTCATGATCTCCGAATTCCTGCGAATTTCCCTTGACCTAACGCTTCGTTTAATTGAATTTTACATCGCTTTTATTGCTATTTTCGTTTTACCTTTAAACCAACAAACCATATCTTTGTCTTAACTTAATTTTGGTCCAAAGAATCGTAGTGTAGCCTTTGGAACTTGTGGATTCGATTCCTAAATACTACGACATTGTTGTGCACTTGCAGTAGTTATTTTAGGGTTAAAACTCTGCATATCAGTACTGGTTCAGCCTTCAACACTATACATCCATTTATGTACCTTCACATAGGTATGAAACAGTTTCTCCTGAAGAAAATTCAGAACTCCTCTTCATCTCTCGATCTGCCAAGTACCACTTTTTGGGTTTTCAGGGAAATTCAGCAGACACTCGTGGAAATGGGTGACAAGGATCCTTCATTTATAACCGTTTCAACTTTCGTATCCTTCTTCTCATCTTCCCTAATGCCATTAAACCGAGTTCAATGTATCAAGTAAGTGAATATTAATTAACTTCTGATCCTTCTTTTCATCTTCCTCATACGTATAAGTTAAAACTCTTAGCCTCTTCGTCTTTTTGGCTTAAAAAGCTGCAGAGAAGAGGGAAGCTGCAAAGAAGAAGGATACCAAGAAGGCTAAAGAGAGTATGTCTTTCTCAGTATGGATTGTAGATCACTGTGACTTAGTAATTTTTAGTATATATCCTCTGTTGATGTCGTTGACGAGAGAAATGTCACGATTCGGCTTGATGGAGCGTAAAGTTCCTTTCTTAATTGTTGTGTCCATGACAGAGGTTCAATTCTCAAACAACAATTCAACACAGATTGGGATACCATAGTCAACATTGTAAAGGACTCCAACCAAGATTGGATTTATGGGCTATGGAAGGAAAGGAATAGGAGAAGACATTGAGAGGAAGCATTGCTGCCGACGAGGTTGTTGAAGATGACCGATAAAAAAGTTAGGAATCAGCTACGTACGATACGGTCCCTTTGGAGACCAAAAGTATGAGGGAAGCCTTATGCGGCGGATCTAGACGTAAATTGAATCGGGGGCACACTTACATTACAAAAATACTTGATTGAAAATATTTAAAGAAGCTTATGCTAATTATATAGAAATACAACTAAAATAGATGGGGGCACGTGACCCCGTATGTTGTTACCTGCCTGCCCTTATATATCGGTTTGGCACAAGCCTTTAGGTCTCTCTCCTACAATTCGATGTATTAATTGTAGAAGAGCATCTCAATACCAAGAGTGAAGACGATAAATTTTGTTTGGATTGTGGGTTCATATTTGTGTTTTAACTCACATTTAGATGATGATAACAATAAAGGAACTCTACAATAACTTGAACTGTTGAAGCAACAGACGAGGAAGAATGGGATAAAACGATCATTCAGTTTTGTACCTTTCAAAACTTAACGGCCAGTATATTTTATTCCTACACAATATTTAATTTATCAGAGTAGTTCTCAAGTTTTGGCGTATTAAAATATCACAACTCCTATTAATGTAAATGTTCATAATTCCTGCGACATTAAAGCTTCAAAAAATAAAGTCTTTTACTATGTCTTCAAATCACCGAAACAAATTAATCATGTACTGCTTACTTTGTTAGTTTTCCTAATTTTAAAACAATGTGCGCAAATTAACAGAAATATTTCTATTAAAAAAAATATTACTACGTAAAATAAACCAAGAACATGCGATCTACAATATGATCGACCATCTCACTGGTTATTCTTTACCAAAAACAAATTGACTGGTTATTCCGTTTCACTGATTCTTTGCATTTCCTATGAACTTCTGATTATCGTCAGATTTATGTGTACGTTCAAAAAGAAACACAAAAGTTTAATCAAATTTTAAATAATAACCAAAATAATAATAATAATAATAATAATAACTTACATAAATAAAAATAAAATATATTAATGAGATTAAACCCGCGGCGTAGCGCGGATACTCACCTAGTATCTATAAAACACACAAAAAATTAAACATAGCAATCAAAATCATTGTAACACAATTTTCCATAAGAAACACAGAAATATTGAACAAGGCTAACAAGGAAATCATTCAAACACTTTAAAATAAAAAAAAATAAAACAAAAAACTTTCGTAGCTCGAATATCTAACTAATCTTGATTGAAAACAAAAACTAAAAGTAGACGCGTGCCCTGTTCTTTTGCGACAAAAAATAGAAAGCGCGTTTGAAAAGAACACGGCCGCAATCTTACCAGTCAAGTTAGCCCTGGGCATAAAAACCGGACCCGAAAAACCGAACCGGAACCGACCCAAAATAACCGATTCGGATCGGGTTCGGTTGTAGTCTAATTACCCGACGGTTCTTAAGATTGAGAACCGTGGGTATCGGATCGGTTCCGGTTCGACCCGATACCCGATCGGTTACCCGAAAATTTAAAACCCTTAAAGTATCTTTTGTCGATTCACTGACCCTAACCCTATGCCTTATCACGCGAGTTCATTGAAAAACTCCAAACACACAAACTGGAATCCCTAACTCCGATCGTCGATTGTACATCGTCACCACCTTCCGCCTGGTCGAGAAACCAATCGGAGGTAAGTCACTGCTACACTACTCTTGTCTTTCTTATTTCGATTGTCGATTACTCGATTAGTAGATTCTTAAATCTCAAAATTTTTCATGTTCTTCGAATCCGAATATCCAATACTCTTTAATCTTTTAAATCTTCAAAAATCTTTGTTTTCTCATACGATTATCAACTGATTTTTTATTGTATTGTTGATTTATTTTTTCCTAATGATCCGCTTGATTTTTTTTTCCGATTTCATCTAGTTTTTAAAGTATTTTTTTTTCCGATCTTGACTCATGTACAATAGCTGTGAGCCTTTGAATATAAAGCTCAAACTTAATTGATTTCTCGTGCTTGATGAGTTTATTTGTTAGTTTGCATTTCGGAATTCAGAATTTCAGATTTCAGAATAAAGCATGTGATCCTAATGTGTATGCTTTATCATTGTAATGCAGATGGCGTCTTGTGAAACACCTCCACCGAACAATCACTCTCCAATAGAAGAAGATAATGATCAGGTATCAGATGAAGATGTGGAAACGGAAACTCCTACTCCTGGAAGTGGAAAGAGGAAAGGCAATATGGGAGTTAGTGGTTCTGGTACTGGGTCAAGGAAGAAGACAAGGTCGGGGGTTTGGGATCACTACACTCGACTTGATGACAACTATGATAAATGCAGTTGTAATTATTGTGGGAAAGTGATGTCTTGTCCAACAACGTCAGGCACATCAAACCTGAAGAAACACTTGACTAGCTGCAAATCGTACCAGGTATGGCTAGCTGCTAATAAGTCTAAGAAGCAATCTGTGTTAACCCCTGATAAGGAAGGAAATCTAGCAATGTGTAAGGTATCCGAGAGAGTGTTTAGGGATGCTACAAACGAGATGCTAGTATTAGCGGAATTGCCATTAGCTTTTGTAGAGAGCTTGGCTTGGAGGCATTTCTGCTCAAGAGTGAAGTTGTATCAGCCTCATTCTCGGAGAACATGTACAAGAGATGTTGTAGAGATGTTTGTCTCTAGAAAAGCAGCTATGAAGAGTATTCTTGGGAAGAACAAGCAGAGATTGTCGTTGACAACCGATATATGGGTTGCTCCTTATACATCAGCTAGCTATATGGTAATAACTGCGCATTTTGTTGATGCTAGTTGGCAGTTAAGGAAGTTCATCATAGGCTTCAAGAATATTTCGGATCATAAGGGTGCAACAATCTGTAAGGTGCTTATTGATTGTTTAGAAGAATGGGATATAAAGAGAGTCTTCTGCATCACAGTAGATAATGCAACAGCTAACAGTTCTGCAATGAAGAGGTTCAAGGAAAGATTCAGTGAAGTTGGTGACGATGCTTTAGTTCTCAAAGGTGCTCATTTGCATTTAAGGTGCTCGACTCACATACTGAACTTGATCGTAAAGGAGGGTTTGATGGAGATAGACGACAATATCAGTGCTGTTCAAAATGGTATTCAATATGTGAGGTCTTCAACATGGTCGAAGTATTGATGTGTACTGAGCAATGGTTGAAATGTGAGATTCATTTCAATGAAAAAGGAGTGATTACAATTGAACAACTTCTTTCGGATGTAGAGTTGCAAGATGATCTTATGAGAGGTAATTTCTTGATTTTGAACTCTCTTTTAATATGATTTTTCAATTTTTAATTTGTAAACTTATGTTCTTTCATTGTTCTTTTAGAGTTTGATCCTGAATTCAACATGCAAGGACCGTGATAATGAGGTAAATAACTTATACTCTCTCAGATTTAGCATTGATTTGTTGTTTTTGTTGCTTACGTTTCTTCTTGATTTTCTTTCTCAGAAATTTAGCATTCATTTGTTGTTTTTGTTGCTTACGTTTCCTTTTTGATTTTCTATCTCTGAGATTTAGCACTGATTTATATAGGTACTAGAGAGTAGAGATCAATGATGACTGAAGAGTGAACTAGTGAAGAATGAAGTCATGAAAAGATCACTGATGAGTGAAGAAGGTTTTCGCATTTTGATGTTTTCAAAATTCAAACACAAGTAGAGAACTAAAACAAGTATGGCTCTTTTTGATATTTTTATCTTCGAATTGTTTGCATTTGGTACTCTATTTTATGTTTTGTGTCTCTGTTTGTTGTACTTTTGGATTGGAATTGGTACTTTTGGATGAAATGTTGTCTAAGTTTTTGTGTTTAGATTGTATTATTTTCGGATATATTGTTACGTATCGGATAAATGGGTAATATTTTAAGGTATTTCGGTTCCTTTCGGGTAATAATAACCGATCCGAACTGAAAATATTTTTAACCGAATTTTTTCGGTTATTAATCGGATCTGACAATACAGAACCGAAGCTATCCGGAACCGATCGGTTCTTACCCGGAACCGATCCGAAATATATTCGGTACCTATATGGGTAAAAACTTCGTCTACCCGAAAGACCCGGAACCGATCGGTTTTTACCCGGAACCGAACCGAATACCCGAATGCCCAGGGCTAAGTCAAGTAGGGGTTTTACAGAATAATTGCAGGAAAAGAAAAAGTAGACGCAACCAAATTTTGAATGTGGAAAGACGATCACAGTTCTAAGTTTTGTTTCATCTTTTACAACTGTAAGCGTATATGATTACTTGTACATAAACTATTAAAATAAAATAAAAAAGAGATTCAAAAATATTAAGTCATAATTCATTTCGCTACTTGTTCGAGGACACCAACTTTCTTCTTCCAGGAATCATCTTCTAATCCACTCGCCGGTAATGGTGGCAACGAGAAGACGCTAACCGTGGAGCTACCGCTGCGAATTTCCTTTAATACCCTTAATGCCGACACAGTGCTCTTCATATACAAGCTCTCCATGTACTCAATCTCAGACAGATCTTCTGGAACTCTGAGAAGATCAGAACCCTCCGTTGCTGTCTTTACCGTTCCAGAATTTGTTGCCTCAACGTCTTCTTCCTCCGGATTCCAACTTTTGTTAGACGGGAAGAGGCGGTCGAGCATAGCCTCGCACTCTTTCACAAATGTGTTGAGCAGGTCGGTCGTGAAGAAAGGTTCTTGCAGAACCTTTTGTATGAATGGTAGTCGGATAAGAGCACCGGTTCTTTTGTCATACTTTTTGAGAATCTTTGCTAATCCTGTAAACCAATAGAACCCAATTCTACACATTTAGCGAATAAGAATAAAGGCAAAAAAACCTTGAGTTTATTCTTAAGAGGAAAGCATCTCCGATGAGTGGCCTATTAAACAAATTAGAGGCATATTCCTTCATGTGGGCACATTTTAATTCAACAAATAATAAACCGATCTTAAAGAATATCGACTCTTCCCGTACACGTAACGTTAACACTTATGCAAGTTCCCACTGATTTCTCGTGAAACCCCATTGACCAAGTTTCATCCCTTACTAAGAAATGGTAAAACCGAACATCGCTGTTTGGATGAGTTCTTACAAACTAGTAATAGACCAGGTAAAACATGTGAGCTTGTTTCGGCTAGGCATCAGCTTTAATCAATGTCGGCTTTTCTAGTTAATAGTGTACAGAACCTACGAGAAAAAAGGACAACCAAAAGGAAATGGAGAGGACATGAGGAAGAAAGATTACCTGTGTAGTTAAGAGCACTATAATTCATCAACAAGACCATTTCGCCATGAAAGTCTACAATTTCTTTCTTTATATTAATCATCTCTTCATTTGAATTATTTGCCCTCGCCACTTGGTCTTTCAATTCCTGCGATTCCGGTTCCCAGAAGAAAATAGTTGAATAAGCTGCTTTAAAAGAAAAAAAAATGCTCCACGCAAAAAATTATATCCCTTGGAAACTTAAACAGATGCTAAGTCAGTGAAATAGGACCTAAACTATGTACAGAAATATCTAACTATGCCTGTAGAAAACCGCTTAATTCTTGCGTCTATAGTTGCCAAGAAAGGGGCCAATGGCCCAATAGTGGAGGTCCGTAGATGGTGGGATTCGAACCCTAGCATAGACCCACAAGAAAATAGTTGAATAAGCTGCTTTAAATTCCTGCGATTCCGGTTCCCAGAAGAAAATAGTTGAATAAGCTGCTTTAAAAGAAAAAAAATGCTCCACGCAAAAAATTATATCCCTTGGAAACTTAAACAGATGCTAAGTCAGTGAAATAGGACCTAAACTATGTACAGAAATATCTAACTATGCCTGTAGAAAACCGCTTAATTCTTGCGTCTATAGTTGCCAAGAAAGGGGCCAATGGCCCAATAGTGGAGGTCCGTAGATGGTGGGATTCGAACCCTAGCATAGACCCACAAGAAAATAGTTGAATAAGCTGCTTTAAATTCCTGCGATTCCGGTTCCCAGAAGAAAATAGTTGAATAAGCTGCTTTAAAAGAAAAAAAATGCTCCACGCAAAAAATTATATCCCTTGGAAACTTAAACAGATGCTAAGTCAGTGAAATAGGACCTAAACTATGTACAGAAATATCTAACTATGCCTGTAGAAAACCGCTTAATTCTTGCGTCTATAGTTGCCAAGAAAGGGGCCAATGGCCCAATAGTGGAGGTCCGTAGATGGTGGGATTCGAACCCTAGCATAGACCCACAAGAAAATAGTTGAATAAGCTGCTTTAAATTCCTGCGATTCCGGTTCCCAGAAGAAAATAGTTGAATAAGCTGCTTTAAAAGAAAAAAAATGCTCCACGCAAAAAATTATATCCCTTGGAAACTTAAACAGATGCTAAGTCAGTGAAATAGGACCTAAACTATGTACAGAAATATCTAACTATGCCTGTAGAAAACCGCTTAATTCTTGCGTCTATAGTTGCCAAGAAAGGGGCCAATGGCCCAATAGTGGAGGTCCGTAGATGGTGGGATTCGAACCCTAGCATAGACCCACAAGAAAATAGTTGAATAAGCTGCTTTAAATTCCTGCGATTCCGGTTCCCAGAAGAAAATAGTTGAATAAGCTGCTTTAAAAGAAAAAAAATGCTCCACGCAAAAAATTATATCCCTTGGAAACTTAAACAGATGCTAAGTCAGTGAAATAGGACCTAAACTATGTACAGAAATATCTAACTATGCCTGTAGAAAACCGCTTAATTCTTGCGTCTATAGTTGCCAAGAAAGGGGCCAATGGCCCAATAGTGGAGGTCCGTAGATGGTGGGATTCGAACCCTAGCATAGACCCACAAGAAAATAGTTGAATAAGCTGCTTTAAATTCCTGCGATTCCGGTTCCCAGAAGAAAATAGTTGAATAAGCTGCTTTAAAAGAAAAAAAATGCTCCACGCAAAAAATTATATCCCTTGGAAACTTAAACAGATGCTAAGTCAGTGAAATAGGACCTAAACTATGTACAGAAATATCTAACTATGCCTGTAGAAAACCGCTTAATTCTTGCGTCTATAGTTGCCAAGAAAGGGGCCAATGGCCCAATAGTGGAGGTCCGTAGATGTTGGGATTCGAACCCTAGCATAGACCCACAAGAGCATCGTTCATCACTCGAAAAGCGAGTCATTGGACCTTGGTTTCTCATTCAACTACCTTTTAAAACCTGTATAAGATTTCTCTACTCCAGTTTAAGCAAAGGGGATAATAATTATTCAGTGTATTTGGAAGCCTATAACATATCTTCGTATCATAAACTTGGAATTGTTGAATTTGAGCGTTGATAATGGAACCACCAATTTACATTTACATCGGATCATTACTAAATAAACCTGATCAACCTAAGCAATAGAGATCGCCTATTTCTGAAATATTTACATTGCGTGAATGACCTAAAACATGAATTTTAAGATTTCAGGTTGAAGGAAACAGATCATACGAAATAACAGAGCTTTGTTTGTTCATCAAACAAAATATCGCCGTTTCAGATAAAAATTCGAGAGAGATTGATTTTTTTGGGTACCTTCAATCTGATGATGTATTCTTCTTCTTTCTCGACGAAGAAGCAATTGAATTTCTCAAGCTCGTCCTCGAGAAGGCGAATGAAATCGAGCTCCTCTTTCGTCATACCTGCCGTTGGATCTGCGTCGACGGAATTCGCGTCGGATCTCGACCGTTTGTTTGGGCGATTCTCGCCGCCTCTAGGCTCCATGAGCTTGAGCTTCTTCTTGAGCTCCTTGTAGGAGAGAAATTTGTCTTGCCATTCAGGCAAGGTTTCTTCGATCTGGTTGCTAAGGCTCTTGCCGAATTTCATGGCGGTCGAGAGAAATCACAAAGTGGAAAAATCGGTGAGGCCTGCTCGTGGCTCATATATTGTTTTTATTTTATTAATTGTCGAATATTCGTGGTTTTGTTTATGGAATATCCATTTTTTTTAGTCTCGCTCGTCGAGCATATATCTCTTGATTTTAATATATATTTATTAGTTTATTTACATGTATGGATGCTTTCCGTAGATTCGTAACTCTCGTCGTCAAAAAAAAAAAAAAAAAATTTCGAACAAGCAATGTTGGGCTGGGCTACCACAAAGGAGTACGCCCCTCCTTTGATTCTTCCGTAACTCTCGTCCGACTCGTCAAAAAAAAAAAAAAAATTCGTAACTCTCGTCCGGCGGGCGATTGGTGTGTATCAAAATAATCGAGAAAAAAATGATAATTAAAAGAATCGTGAAGAACTGAGAAGAATATGAAAAGAAAAAAATTTACTTGGATGGTATTAATGAGAGTAATTGAGAAAAACTGAAAGTAATTAAATAAAATATATTATTTTAATTTTAACTTTAAATAATAAATTTAAAATTAAAATAAAATTGAAAATTTTAATTATAGAAACTAAGTAACTTCATAGATTATATTATTCAAATAAACGTTATAATAAACATAATTTCATGATATCATCTAGTGTCGACGGTCGATGGTTTGTCCATATATGCTGAGCAATTTGATCACGAATTATCCGCATATATGCTCTTGCCTATGATGCTTAATCAACTCTAACACCATCATCGTTCTCCTGCTCACCATTCTCAATATTTTGTGCTTGTATAACGTCATTCTCGATATCGATATTGTCAAAGTTGTCGTCTTTAATATTATGTTGACGAATAAAATACAAACTCATTGTAGTGAATATAACACAATTTTGGGTAGCAATATAGTACCTATAAAATTCATTTAGGATATGCCATTTTTTTCATAAGTCAAACGTTCTTTCTATAACAGAACGTAAAGACGCATGCCACTTGTTGAACATTTCTTTACTGTTTCGTGGAGGTTCACCATTTAAGAACTCTTGTAGATGATATCTTGTGGCATCCCTGTGTTATTTTCGATATAGAGCTCTATAGCCGCATCTATTAGCATATCCAGAATCTACCAGATAATACATGTTTTCTGGAGGCACAAGAAACATTTGATCATCTCGTATCGCAGTCGCCAACAATCGTGCATCATGGACAGATCATATCGTCTCGACAAAACAATATATGAAAGCATGTCATAATCACATATAGCCAAGACATTGAGGCTCGCGATTCCCTTTCTGTTTATAAAACGGAGACCTTCTCTACCCGGTGTCACCATAAATTGTACATGCGTTCCATCAAGTGCACCGACAAATCCATTAAAACTTGAATATCTTGTATATCCATATAAACAATTGGAGATAGCTATAAGTTCATCGGCTGTTCTTGGACGTATATACTCAAAAGCCAATCGTTCCATTGCTTTAAGGACTTCATGAAACTTTCGCCAAATAGTTTCTTGCGCATGTCCAAACCTTAGTGCAATATCCCATTGAGTATCATTTTAGGCGCAAATGGTTAGAAATTTTGCGACATTCTCATCGAGACTTATGTTTGTTGAGTTTTGCAAGCCATACCTCGCACGTAATATTCCACATAATTGTATGAATGCCTCCGAACTCTTCCGAATAAGTGTTTAGCATGAAATATCGTTACCATAAATTTGATCTCGAATAATAAACCTCATTTTCCTCTATCTGAAGTGATAGGTTGTTTGTAAAAATATCTCATATAATATTGCAACATAGGAGATATGCATGCTTCTACAGTCTTTTCTTCTTTATGTAACATCAACTCTGTTATATCTTCGTCGTCAAGATATTTTAATCCACGTGAACGCAACTCAGCAATTCAAAATTCATGATAGTTCAAATAGATTCGAGTTAGAAATTTATTGAACATATATCATCAATTCAAATATTAAACATATATAAGTAACAAAACTTATTTTGTAATTAATTTTTTTAAATACAAAACCATCTCTACTTATCCTTAGGCATATTAAAAAATTTCATCATCTATGGATCATTAGTAGAAGTTGATCTTATGGACCTAAGAGAGTCAACCCCAAGTAAAGAAGAAAAACCTGTGATCTTGAAATCCCAAATCGAGGAGAATAATTCGGAAAATTATTTGAAATAAATCATGTTGTTGGGTTATTATAACTTTCTATGTTAATGTCATCTCATGTGCCTAAGTTAAAGCATTGATCACTAGGCGATCCACCACCAATAAACCCTCCACCGACAGACCCTCCACCAGTCGAACCACCACCAACAGACCCTCCACCAAATGACCCACCACCATAGCCAGACGTGTCAGATCTTACTTGTTCACTTCCACTAGTGCTACTCGCCACATGTAGATTAATAAGATCACAAGGATTTCCATATCTATCGACACCGGCTAACCTCTCCAAATGTCGAATTTTATTTTCCTCACTCTGTAACTTCATAAATCCTTCACGAATATCTTCATCATTCATTAGCAACTTGTTTTCCTTCCACCAAAATGTATTCATTGGCTCTATTGACAAAGATTCTAGTACAACCAGTGCATCGCCATATGTCGGTTTTGAGTTTTGACGTGAACACACCATATCCAATAACCCCCCACCAGATTCTTCCATACGTTGAAATCTTCCATCAATTTGTGCTTCAAAATTGACTCTTCTCATATGAGTACATCGTGTCCCTGTATTCTGACCAGGGGAAGATGGCCTACAAATATTGTATGGAGAATGTCTAGTGGTCTCTCTTGTAGAGTTACTAGGTGGTGGCACATCATCATTATCATCATCATCATTACTTCGAGTCAGACTCGTGGGATGGAATGGGCTTCTACCATGTTCTTCTGTCTCACCCACCGACACATCATCATCGTATGCTTCTTCGTTATGTGCTTGATCAAGATGATCTCCTAGCATGTGGGGGTGAATAACGATCATCTTGCTCCACATTGTGTTCGCTACGTATGTTATCAAGTAAATCTTTGAACGGAAGGGGTTTATTTTGCAACACATTTATGTATTCTCGATTGTTATCACCAAACTCTGTAAAATCGATATCATATATTAGTTTCTTACATAACTAATAAATATATTTTTAACTACATAAAAACATACAAAGATATCTTATTATATAAAGTTGGATGCATCAAAGTTAGTAATTTACATGATCACGACACACACCAAGTTAATCGATAAGATTTCGACACGTGTTTTGATTAAAATATATTATGAATAAAAATATACTAATTCTAAAAGAAAAAGGAAAATATATCTATTTTTAAAAGAGAAATAAATTAAATAAAAGAAAAGATTTCGACATGTGTCAAGTTTATCAATTTAGATTTTGACTCGTATCTCGGTAAAATGTTATTTTTAAATAAAAAAAGAATTTCCAAAAAATAATAATAAGATGTTAAATTTATCGATTTAGATTAAAAAGGTAAAATAAAATTAACTATGATATATTTCAATTTAAGAAAAAGAGAATAAAATAAAAGGATCTATTTCAATTTAAGAAAAGAAAAATAAATAAAAAAAGTAAATTTCATTAATTTGGATATATTTCAATTAAAAAACAATAGATGCTATTGATATGACATTAGACGATGATGAGCTCAATGAGAAGGAGGATAGCAAAAATCATGTAGAGAGGCGTTTGATGCGAGTATTGAGAAGCATAATTTCTCTAGGATATATTTCAACTAAAAAAAAAAAGATGCTAATGATATGGTATTATACGATGATGAGCTCAATAAAGAGACATATAGCAATAATCATGTAAAGATCTTTTTGATGCGAGTCTTGAGAAGCATAACTTCTTTAGAGAGCAGACAGATCATATACGGGAGATGAATGTAAAGAGAAAGAGAGATTTTATGAAAAGAGTTAATGGGAGATCATTAACATACTCGAATGATTCTAATTGCATACCTAAGTTTTTAACACATCGGAATAGAAAAAGATAGTTGATGAAGTGTGTGAACTATATGAGAAGTATGGTTAATGTTGATTAGGACCAGCAATAGATTCTCTGTTTTGAATATTTTAATTAAAAATAAATTAAAATTAAAATAAATAAATAACTCTTAGATTAAGATTTTGTGTTTTTCATATATATTTTTTCACTATTGATTCGATTTTGGTTTATATTTTTTTAAAAATTATTTTAACGGGTTTTAAATTTTATTATTATAAACCTGCGTATACGCATATCCTAATATAGATTTTAATTATGATAAAAGTAGGATAAATAAGTTTTTAAATTTTTATAATAAATAATTATATCTATATATAGATAAGACATTAGATGTAAACATAATTCATATAAGAAAATATTTATAAAATAAAATAAATTTTTTTCTTTATTGATTATCCAATTTTGTTTTCAATTTATTTTTACGAATTTAAAATATTTTATTAAAAATCCGCATATATGCGGATCCTATACTATTCTAGTTTAATATATAAAATAATGAGAAAAATGATTAATACAACATATTACTAGTAACTAAAATCAGAAAATTACCGCATGGTCCGCCCACCATGTTGGTAACATTTCGATTTGTCTTGATGCCTGATTAACCGACACTCGAGTACGTTTGACTATTATATTGTTTTAATACCAAATTTTTTCCAAATAGTTAAATTTGCCTTTCATCTCGGGTTTCCATTTAACCAAATCACCGGTTAAGTCATGAAAGTTTTCTTAGATTCTTCGTTTATAATCTTCCACTTCTAATTCAGTGATTATAAGCTCAAAAAAAAATTTGTTGTTCTAGGCGTCCATTTATTCTACGCACATTTTAAAAAATAAAGAAAATTATAACTATTATATAATCAAAAATAATATATAAATAAAATTATCATTAAGAACAACAATAATTTTTCATATGTTGCGTCTTGTATGTTGACTGCTTGTACCACCGGCATGACTAGATGTTTCTCAACCATCAGTTCCATGACTCGATTTCCGATACCCGCTGTTTCTCGAGTTGACGATCTTGCACAAACAAGCTCTACTTGCGCTTGTACGTGGATTATCTGATCTACTAGTCATCTTGATAACATATATATAATCCACAAATTAGTAAATTTTATAATTAAATCTAAGTATAAATATTTTTATAACGTACAATTTTTTTTTTAAATATACTTACAAACTAGTAAATATATAAACATAAAGTAAAATTAGAGAAATAAAATATTTAAAAACTATATGTACCAAATGATTCTAGAAACATTACATTCAATGATACAATTATTATTTAATAATATTCATGTCAATAAATAGAAATTATTGATATCATACTTTATAAAAATAATTAAAATAAAATTATATACTTTCAAAATTACATAACTTAATATTAATAACAACTTATATTAATATATACATATTATATATATATGACAAATCCAAACTACACACAATCAAAATTCTATGTATATATATTTATAATTGTATTTATGATGGATAATTCTATAAAGTATAAATTATTATATAATTAATTAATGTAAACATAATATCTAAATACAGTTTGTAAAAAAAACATATGTACGATGAGTATTATTATCTAATATAAGTTGAAATTAATGTGAAAATACTTTGAAAAATAAGAAATAGTTTTCGTGAAAAGAAGATGAGGTGAATTGATGATTTCTCACAATCATAACACCACTCCTTTTATAGCCAAATATATAGAATATAAATAATAGAGTCCATTGGGAATCTAACCCCTTGACCTACTTAATATGTTAAAATGACCTCTCCTAATGTTAACTAAGAAACTACACTTTTGGCCATGTACATTTACGCTTTACCCCTTCGAATTTTTGTTAATGAAAATTGCATGATTAGTCCTGTTAACGGACGTTACTTATCTTTTTCTCTTTTTCTCGCCGACGTTACTTTATCTTCTTCTCTACTTCTCTCCTCTTTCTCTCCTCTTTTCTCTGGTTTTTTTTCCTCATTAATATTTCTTTCTCTTTCCTCTCTCTTTCTCATCTCTCTCGTTTCTCTCACCCTCTCTCCTTTCGTCTTCCCTCTTCTCTCTTACTAATCTCAAATCTAATTTCTATCTTTTCATCAAATATTTGAGATCTATGATATCAAAAAACCAAATTTAGATTTTGATTAAACCAAATCTGAATTTTTTAAACCAAACAAAAATTTTGGTTTTGCTTTGTGAAGGAGATACACATATGTGTAATGAACCAAAATTTAGGGAAAGAAAATTAGATGTCAAAAAAAATATTTCATCTCAAACAAAAAATCTTTGTTTTACTTTGTGAAGTAGAAGATACACACAAATGTATGTATATATTTCATAATTTAATTTTATTAATTAGTTTGGATTTACCAATCCTTAGGGAAGGGATTTAGGGTGTAGATTTTAAAGTATAAAGAGAGATTTAGGATTATAATTTTGGGGTTTAGGGAAAAAAAATTAGATGTCAAAAAAAATATTTCATCTCAAACGAAAAAGATGAACAATATTTTAATAAGGTTAACATATAAAATTTATATCAACATATAAAATTTTACACTAATCTGTTTGGATTCACCAATCCTTAGGGTGGGGGTTTAGGGTGTAGATTTTTGGGTTTAGGGGAGGGTTTTGGTTCATCCATCTTCAGTTTGGGTTCACTTATCAATGGTTAGGGTATATATATAAGAGTTAAAAGTTTAATTGTTTTCTATATAGTGTTTATAATTATATTTTTATTGACAATATTTCTGGTAATTTTATTGTTTAAAGTGTTAATGTCTCAGTTAAAGTCATAACATGTACGTTACTATTCCGAAAAGGCTAATTTTTGTTAGCATAAGGACAAAATCGTCCTAAAAGACTATTTTCTTAATGCATTATTGAAAAGCGCTATTTTAACAGATTTATGCTGTCAAATGCGTTAGTTCGACAACTCTCCCTAAATAATATATTTCTATTGATATGTATGCCATTTGGATAGAAGAAAGCTTTCAACGTGGTTTGTACTAAATGCATTTTTTTTACATTTTTCCACCAAAATCTAATTTTTTTTCTTATGTTTTTTTTTTCCTTTTTCTTTTCTCCCCTAAGCAACAACCAACAACTAGTCGAACCTTTAGTGTTTTTTTTTTAAATTAGAGAAATTATCGAATAGCACAAATTCATTAGTTATTTATTACTATATACTAACACTTTTACTACAATAACTAGAATAGGACTCGCATATATGCGGATTATTAATAAGATATTTTAAATTCGTAAAAAGAAATTAAAAAAAATTGGATACTGTATAAGAAAAAAATAAAATAATTTTTTATTAATATTTCCAAATATATATGTTTTAGTATTTTTATATGAATTATATTTACTTCTAATGTCTTATCTATACATAGATATAATTATTTATTCTAAAATTTTAACAAATTATTTATCCTACTTTTATCATAATTAAAACTATATTAGAATTCGCGTATACACAGGTTTATAATAATAAAATTTAAAACCCGTTAAAATAATTCTTTTAAAAAACATAAAACAAAATCGAATCACTATTGAAAAATATATGAAAAACACAAAATCTAAATCTGAGTTATTTATTTATTTTATTTCTCATTTATTTTTAATTAAAATATTCAAAACACAGAATCTGTTGCAGGTTCTAAACAACATTAATCATACTTCTCATATAGTTCACACACTTTATCAACTATATTTTTCTGTTCCGCTGCATTAAAAACTTGGGGTATGCAATTTGAATCCTTCTAGTATGTTAACAATCTCCCATTAACCCTTTTCAAGAAAATAAAATCTCTCTTTCTCTTCACATTCATCTCCTTTATATGATCTATCTGCTCTCTAGAGAACTTATACTTCTCAAGACTCGCATCAAAAGGATCTTTACATGATTATTTCTATCTTTCTCTTCATTGAGCTCATCATCGTCTAATACCATATCATTAGCATCCAATTTTTTTAATTGAAATTTTGTTTTTATTTTTCTTAAATTGAAATAGATCCTTTTGTTTTAAATTCCTTTTCTTAATTTAAAATATATTATAGTTAATTTAATTTTACTTTTTAATCTAAATCAACAAATTTGACATTTTTATTTTTTTGGAAATTCATTTTTTATTCAAAATATTATTTTATCGAGACACGCATTAAAATCTAAAATGATAAACTTGACACGTGTCAAACCCCTATTGATTAACTTGCCACATGTCACGATCATATTAATAACTAAATTTTACATTTTTTATACTAAAATTGAAATATCTTATTTACTTTTGTTTTTTATTTTCTTTTTCTTAATTGAAATAAGTTTTCTTTTCCTTTTATTTTATTTATTTCTCTTTTAAAAATAGTAGTATTTTTTTTTTCTTTTAAGATTAGTATACTTTTTATTTATAATATATTTTAATCAAAACACGTGTTGAAATCTTATCGATTAACTTGACATGTGTCACGATCATGTAAATTATCCTACTTTTATCATAATTAGATTTATCATAATTAAAATCTATGTTAGGATATGCGTATATGCGAGTTTATAATAATCAAATTTAAAATCCGTTCAAATATTTAAAACAAAAAAATAGAATACAAAATTGGATCACTACTCAAACAAATATATGAAAAACACAAAATACAAACTTAAAAATTATTTATTTATTTTAATTTTCAATTAAAATATTCAAAACACAGAATCTGTTGCGGGTCTTAAGCAACATTAACCCTACTTCTCATATATTTCACACACTTTATCAACTATCTTTTTCTGTTCTGCTGCGTTAAAAACTTGGGTATGTAATTCGATTCCTTCGAGTATGTTAACGATCTCCCCCATTAACTCTTTTCAAGCAAATAAAGTCTCTCATTCTCTTCATATTCATCTCCCATATATGATTTCTCTACTCTCTACAGAAATTATGCTTCTCAAGACTCGCATCAAACGCCTTTCTGCATAATTTTTGCTATCATCCTTCTCATTGAGCTCATCATCGTCTAATGCCATATCAATAGCATCTATTTTTTTTTTAAATTGAAATATATCCTAATTAATCTAATTTACTTTTTATTTTTATTTTTTTTCTTAAATTAAAATAAATCTTTTTGTTTTCTTTTCTTTTTCTTAAATTGAAATATATCTTAGTTAATTTTATTTTACCTTTTTTATTCTAAATCGATAAATTTAACGTTTTTCATTTATCTTTTAAAAATAGATGTATTTTTTTTCTTTTAGAATTATTATATTTTGTTATTTATAATATACTTTAATCAAAACACGTTTCGAAATCTTATCGATTAACTTGCCATGTGTCGCGATCATGTGAATTACTAACTTTACATAAAATAAACTTCTTTTCCTTTTTTGTTTTTAAAATTAATTTTTAGATTTATGTAAACATTACGTCAAAATCTAATTGGTTTAAGTTTGTTACCACGTGTCAAAATCTAATCGATTAACTTGACACGTGTCACGATCATGCTAATTAGCAACTTTTACGCATCCTACTTTATATAATAAGATATATATATTTTAATAATTATCAAATAGCACAAAATGTTTTACTATGATAATATATATATTTTTAGTAAAAGACATGATATTTAAAATTTTCTGAATAACAACATCTATACTATTATAATTAATTTTAAACTATTATCAAATATGTATAATAAGGTGAGATATATATTATAATATTGTCTTATGTTGAACAAAAGAGAAAGAGATAGTGGACGAGAGAGATGAGAGAGTAAAAATCTTATTTACTTCACTTAACTTTTTATATTCACTTCATTGTCTCCATTTATTACAAACATTGACACCTATTTATGGGTAGAGAAAAATACATAAAATAATGAGAATGCATGATGTTAAAAGTTTGACTCGGTGGTGACTCAATATGGATAATGATTAATTTTACAATACTCGCGCTTCATTATTCAAAACACTGTGAAGTTGCGTGCTACCTCGTTAAAAAAATCTATAGAAAAAAATTCAGTGGGATAAAAACCATGACAAAGAGAAAAAGAGTACAACAACAGCAAACTCCCCCTGAAAATGATAGATCTCATCTTTTCTTCACAAATCTCGTAGATGCTGCATTCTAATATTATGAACATGCTTCTTGAGTGTTGTAGTAGGAAGCGCCTTTGTGAAGAGATCAGCTGCATTGTTACTTGAGCGAATATACTAAATATCTACTTTATTCTTTTCGAACTCTTGAGTATAAGAGAAAAATCTTGAAAGGATATGCTTCGTTCTATCGATTTGGATATAACCTTCTTTAATTTGAGTGACACAAGCAACATTGTCTTCAAACACTCTTGTTGGTTCTTTATTCGGGATTATTCCGTTTGCTTCTTGTATATGATGAGCTATGGATCTGAGCCATACATATTCTCTACATGCTTCATGAAGCGTAATAATCTCCGCATAATTTGAAGAAATGGCGAGCAATCTTTGCTTTTGGGAACGCCAGGAGATCGCAGTTTCACAAAATGTGAAAACATATCCAGTTTGCGATCGAGCTTTATGCGGATCTGATAAATATCAAGCATCTGCAAAACCAACTAGACTAACGGAATATATAATCCAAAATCAATCGAACCTCGAAGATAACGAAATATATGCTTTATTCTATTCCAATGCATGCTCGTCGTTGATGAACTATACCTTGCAAGTAAGTTAGTAGCAAAAACTATATTTGGTTCAGTACAATTTGCAAGATATAAAAGTCCACTAATAGTGCTCATATAAGGCACTTCAGGACCTAATATTTATTCGTTACCTTCACAAGGCCGAAAAGGATCCTTGTCAACATCAAGTGGTTTATTGACCATTGGAGTATTCAAAAGAGTCATTTTATCCATACTAAAGTTTTAACACCTTTTTGGTGTGATTCGATTGATGCACAAATTTTTCATCTTGAAAATGCTCTATTAGCTCTTGCATCATCATTCTCCTTTTAGTTCCAATCATGTTCAAGTCATCAACGTATATACAGTAATGATCACAAATCGTAATGTGGATTTCTTTATAAACACACAAGGGCATATTGCATTGTTGACGTAACCTTTACTAAAAAAGCATTCACCTAACCGATTATATCACATGCATCCAGATTGTTTTAATCCGTAAAGTGATTGCTGTAGTTTGACCGAACAAAGCTTTTTAGATGCTTTAGGCGTCTTTGATCCTTCTGGGATCTTAAATCCATCAGGGATTTTCATGTATATGTCACTATCAAGTGAACCATATAGGTATGCAGTCACAACATCCATAAGGTACATTTCCAAATTCTTAGAGGTCATTTGGCTCATTAAATACCTGGCCGTGATTGCATCCATGACCATAGAATATGTCTCTTCATAATCTATTCCCGGTCTTTGAGAAAAATTTGTGCCACAAGGCGAGGTTTATACCTTCTGACCTCATTTTTCTCATTTCCCTTTCTTACAAAATCCATTTGTATCCGACCGGCATTACATCTTCAGGTGTAACAACTATTGGTCCGAATACGTTTCATTTATTAAGAGAGAATATTTTATTCCTCATGGTCATTTGCTATTTATTCCGGTCAGGTCTTCTCTGGCATTCTGACACATAATTTGGATCTAGATCATCATTTTCATGATCGATTTCTTTGAACACATAAAAAGAGAACATTCCATCATCATCTTCTATTTCACTTCTAGCCCATAATTTTCTACTTTGGGCGAAGGAGATGGAAATCTCATATTTTTCTTTTCCAATTTCGTCTTCTTTACCATGTTCTTCTGGAACCGGTTCATATATGTCTTCCGGACATATATCTTTACTTTGTTCGACAGGAACCTTTTCAAAAATGTCATCAGAATATTTGACACAAATGTCCTTTATTACGTTCTTCCGGAACCCTTGCTCCCAATTTCTTATTTTGTCGGGGATTTCTATCTTTTGATCCCATAGGCCTCCCGCGGTTCAGCTGAACCCTTGATTCATTTGCTCTACTTACATCAATATGTTCTTCAGGAATATTTACCCTTGTTGGAGATTAGCTGCGGGGATATGGGACTTCGTCACCCTCCTCGTATTTATGAATGCATTAGGTAACTGGTTTGCCAAAACTTTGCATGTGTATAATTTTCTGAACTTTCACTTCGCACTGATTAGTAGGAAGATCAAGATAAGCCAAAGAGTGTGTGCACCAGGTGATATCATTTGGTGATTCTCTCAATCCTCCCCTAACGCAAGGAATTCACTTCCATCAAAGTGGCAATCGACAAACCGTGTCGTGAACATAGCACCAGTCGTCGGTTCAAGATATCCTAATAAAACTACTGCAAGTGCACAACAAATGCAATCGTAGTATAAGGGGTATCGAAATCCCAAGGGAAGTAGATGCTACACTAAGGTTTTTAAATTCAGATTATGCTAGGTTGAATAATAAGAAAGTAAACTAAAGCAAGAAATAAACTAGTAATCACGAATTAGGGTTTTTAAAATCAGGAGACGAAACGCTAGGTTAAGGGAAATTCTCAGGTGATCTAAATTGCAGGTCTAGACAGAATGTTAGGAATAATGAAGATCTGTTCTTAAACTCGAAACACAACAATAAAATCAACCAACTCTCGCTGCGAAGACTTTCTATGTCTAAACCCTAGAATTCCAAATCTCTTT
>JAHZTW010000012.1:4497174-4522938 GCA_020283515.1 Alliaria petiolata | reverse complement strand
AAACTACTCAGACATGATCAATGAAACAGAAATCATTATTTGAATAGAAAGCATAAAAGAAATCAATAGGAGAAAATAGAGGAGTTCCAAATCTGCTCTAAAGGAGTCAAATTCTTCTCTCCAAAAACCTAAACTTCTATGATTCTTAAAGTATGAGATTGTGCCTAAACAATGGCTAAAAAACTATATTTATAGGCAAAGGTTCGCATCTTCAATTCCTTGGAAGAATAGGAAAAGTCTTGGAGAATTCCTTTTCTTCAAAAACTGGAAACTTCTTGCTTCTGGAAATTGGAAATCCTGGTGTCGATCGACACTCATCGTGTTTCTTCAATCCGATTTCATTCCACTAATCTCCAAAATGTATCCAAATCTCCAATTTATCTCCAATTATACCTGAACCTGTAAAGACTCTATATAGACTCGAAAATAGTCAAAAGACTCTATAAAAATACTTATATCATGGTCTAAAAATGGGTAAAAACCATGATATATTAACTCCCCCAGACTTAGCCTTTGCTTGCCCTCAAGCAAAACATAAACTAAATATAGAGTCTAAGTTTGAAAACCGAAATATCCAGCTAACCTTCAGAATGCCTCAACTCGTTAACACTCTTGAATCCACATACCATAGAGCCAACCTTAGGAAAGTTCAGTGTACTTACCACAAGCTTAGCAATCTCCCAGTTTGAATCCAAATCCTTTCCTTGGTAAAATTTTGAACTCTAACAGTGGTATTGCCACATAACTTTACAGATTCTTTGCCCTTCCTTATTGCCTGAACAAGACATTCTCATACAGCTCCCCTATTTTCTCTTCCCTTAGTCTACTTCTGCCCATTTTCAGTGTGTTCTAAGATCTTTTCATTGACTCTTCTTTTTCTTATGAAATCTCTGGAAATAGTACTACTCTCTACTTGTGTTCCTTGTGAGGAGACGTGTTCAAGAGCATCACTAATATTATTCCTTGTGAGGAGACAAGCTCATGACAAAGGCACTATTCCCACTTAAACTCTTTTTCTTTCTTTTCTCAAGGGAAGATCAAGGAGAGACTGCAATTGCCTATCTGTTCGGACTGAAAGAGGAATCAAGTTATGCGCATACCTAGTTCTTATAAGGGGATCTGAACTCGCCCTGTTAGACTGATTCCACTTGCAGCTTTCTACTTAGTAAGTCCTGCAATCAACTCTTATAGCAATGGTTCTTCAAGTGTCAACTTCCTGTGGTTAGTTCATAGAAAAACTGAAAGTTCCAACTGATTTTGACTCAATAAAACAAAAGTTTTTGACTGACAAAACAAAGCACAATGTCAGTAATCACCTCCCCCAGACTTAAACAACACTGTCCCCAGTGTTATCAAGCCCGAAGTTGGTTAAAAGAAAGATTATAAACAACAGAAAAGACCATATAGAAGACTTACCTTCGTCTGCGCGTGGTGTCGATCGACACTATAGGGTGTCGATCGACACTGGCCTGTGTTGAATCCTATGTCTCCTTTTTTCAACTGACTGAAACTACGACTTAGTAAAAACAAAACGAAATATAAAGAAAAACGTACCTAACAGTGGGTTGCCTCCCACTCAGCGCTCGTTTCAGTCATTAGCTTGACTGTGTCGGGTTTCAGACGTCTGGTGGATCATAGGGTGGCACTGAATGCTTCCCAGACGAATGTCTTCTCATCCATGGTAGTGTGTAAGCAGTAGTTGTATGAATGCGACCAAGGAAATGATGAACAACAGCATGGTGGGACTTGAGTTTGGGTGGGACACTTCGTTTTCTTGTAGCATAATCAAAAGAAACACTAAGCATTCTACGAGAATCTCGTTGCTTGTATAAGTGTGAAACACCTTTTGAACCTTTAATGTTCTTATTGACAATATCAGGAGGTTTGGAATTGATTCCAGGTATTGCGTACCTTTGCTTTCTTCGAGGTTTATGGTCTGTAGGATGTGGAGGCATCTGTTTGACCACTGGTGATGGATTTGAAGCATTGGAATCAGCTTCTGGTGTGATCCACGAAGGGTGTCGATCGATGCCAATGGTGTCGATCGACACCAACTTTGTTGCTTGAATCTCTGCACTTTTGCTGCAATTCTGCTCCGCAATCTTTGTCTCCATGATTAAAACGTCTTCCTCCATTAACTTGGCATTGATTAGAGCTTCATCTTCGCTCAAAGTCCTGAAGATATGATTGTTTCCAGTCCATTCTTCTAGCTCAACAACTTTCTCAGAATTTTCAGCTAATGCCTCTCGAACAGCCACCTTGTTCACTTGCTCTTTAGAATCCAGCTCCTTGACATTCCCAGTAGTAGTGTCATCCGAACATTCCAGGACTTGATCTTTATCCATGGAAATCTCTACTGAAAAAGATTGACCATCGATGGTGGAAGGTCCTCTTAACTTGTCCATGTCAAAATTCATGACAACATCACCCAAATCAAGCTCTATTTTCCCTTTCCTCACATCAATGATAGCACCAGTTGAAGCCAAAAATGATCTTCCCAAAATAAGAGGATATGTAGGTTTTTCATCATATTTCAAAACGATAAAGTCTGTGGGAATCATGCAGCCTTCAATCTTCAAAGGAACATCTTCTAAGACACCTTCTGGATTCTCTTAGATCGATCAGCTAGGACAAGGGAGATTCTGGTTGGCTTGAAATTAGTCATTCCAAGTCGAACAGCAACTGAGTATGGTATCAAGTTGATACTTGAACCTAGATCGCAGAGAGAACGAGGAAACCTTCTTGTTGAGATTGAGCAATCTAGCACAAAGTTCCCTGGATCGGGTAACTTCTCTGGAATCCTCCTCTGAATCACAACACTGACTTGTTCTGAAACCCTCACCTTTTTCTTCTTCCTTGGAACTATGTTCAAGAGAAATGCATTCATGTCTCTGGTAAGCAATGCTCCTTCCTCAGGGCTTATACCATTGACTACCATTCTCTTGACATACCTTCTTAATGCAGGTGAAAGTTGGACTGCATCAACTAGGGGTAGGTCAACCATCAGCTTATTCATCATCTCCTTGCATCTGGCTTCCTCTCTCTCCTGTTTAGATCTTCTGGGAGGCCTGGGATAAGGTATTTTGGGCTTGTACACCCTTTCTTCTGCAACCTTTGTTGTTGTGAGCTGTTCTGGTGAAGTCCGTGTAGAGTGTCGATCGACACCATGAGGGTGTCGATCGACACTCGCCTTTGGTGTCGAGTCCTCCGTGTCAAGTTTGCTTGTTTCGTCTGGTTTCTCCTTGTGTGTCGATCGACACATAGTAGTGTCGATCGACTCTGGCTCCGCAGCATCTTCCACATCTTCAAGCTCCTTGAATTCTTTAGTATTTAGACCCCTTTTCAGCTCTTTTTGAAGGCTTCTTTCACTCTGGATCGTGATGGCATTCACGTGGTGTCTCTGATTAGTATCAGTTTTCCTTGGAAGGAAACCTTCTTGCCTATGAATAGCTTCTGCAGTTTGAGCAACTTGAGTATCCAATTTCTTGACATGGTTGTTCAGAGATTCGAATTTCCCATTCATGTCTTGGTACATGGCGTCCATCTTTCCAGTCACATCTTTATATAATGTGTAAATCTTCCCATTAAAGCTCACTGTCATTTTTTTTTGCCCTTCTAATAGCTGTTCTATCATAGACTCCATCTTATTGTCTTGTGCAGGAGGCTTCTGGTAAGATGAATTTCCATAGCTTCTCTTGAAGTTGTTGTTCTGAAAAGGCTTTTGGTAAGAAGAACCATAGCCCTTCTGATTGCCAAACCTTTGACCTTAAAATCTAGCACCATTTATGTAATTGACTTCTTCATGCTCTGGCTCAAAGGTCTCCACCTCATTAGCAAAGTGAACTTGCTTCTTCCCCACCAAAAGATTTAGCTTCCTGTTCACCTCAGCTATTTGGCTTCCTCCATTTGCACCAGCTTGTTTCCTCCTTTCAAAGTCTGCGTTTTTGGTGCTGTTACAAGATGCTAAATTCTCTATAAGCACCACCGCGTCAGCTGGGTATCTGGTTTTGAAGTTGCCATTTCTCGCAGCGTCTAAAGCCATCTGATATCTCTAATCGATCCCTCGGTAAAAGATACCGATAAGCTGCGTCTCGCTGAAACCGTGATGTTTGCAATCCCTCTGGTACGATCTGAATCTCACCCAAGAAGCTTTGAATGCTTCAGTGGGTCCTTGAGAAAATGCAGTGATCTTCATCCTCAGCTCTTCACTTCTTGTATCATCAAAGAAATTGCATAAGAATGCATTCTTTGTTTCTTCCCAAGTAGTTAAGGATCCTGGATCAAGCTGCTTTAGCCAATATGATGCATCTCCAGCAAGCGAGTGAGGGAACAACTTGCAGAAAAGATAATCATAGGACACTCTATTAGCCTTGATGCTTGATGCGAGGTCCTCAAATCTCTCAATGTGGTCCATTGGATGCTCATTAGGAAGACCATGGAAAGGATGCTGCCCCACCAGTGTGAAGTATGCAGGCTTCAGCTCGAAGTCATTCCTCTGTAATGCAGGAGGACGTATCGCAGCTCTATTAGCATAGAACTGGTCTGGGCGGTTTTACTCGCCAAGTGTTCTTACACGTCCAACTTCTGCAGCTTGTATTGTTGCATCGATGATGACGGCGCCAGCCTCATCAATTCTCTGGCCTTGGGCTTTCCTTCTATTGCCTTGTAGGTCAACAAAGTCGCCTGCCTCGTTGCGTATCATGATCACAGGTTCTGTCATCTCGGTCTGCGTCTGGTGTCGATCGATACAAGCGGTGTCGGTCGACACTAAGGTAGGGTGTCGATCGATGCTCTCTGTGTCGATCGACTCTCGAGCAGACTTGCGGTTCGTACGTTTGAGACGGCCTAGTTCCTGGTTCAGTGAGATTAGTTCCTCTTCGTTGTTGCTTCTAGTACTGGGCATGCACCTGAAACCAAAGATACGAAACTAAATTAGCNTTGCGGTTCGTACGTTCGAGACGGCCTAGTTCCTGGTTCAGTGAGATTAGTTCCTCTTCGTTGTTGCTTCTAGTACTGGGCATGCACCTGAAACCAAAGATACGAAACTAAATTAGTAAAAATAAAAAGAAAACCTAGTCAAAATCCTAATACTAGATTCCGTAGGCAGCTATTACTTCCCCGGCAACGGCGCCAAAAACTTGACAGGGCTCAGATTTTACCCTAATAAAACTACTGCAAGTGCACAACAAATGCAATCGTAGTATAAGGGGTATCGAAATCGCAAGGGAAGTAGATGCTACACTAAGGTTTCTAAATTCAGATTATGCTAGGTCGAATAATAAGAAAGTAAACTAAAGCAAGAAATAAACTACTAATCACGAATTAGGGTTTTTAAAATCAGGAGACGAAACGCTAGGTTCAGGAAAATTCTCAGGTGATCTATATTGCAGGTCTAGACAGAATGTTAGGAATAATGAAGATCCATTCTTAAACTCGAAACACAACAATAAAATCAACCAACTCTCGCTGCGAAGACTTTCTATGTCTAAACCCTAGAATTCCAAATTTATTTGCAAATCCTATCAATTCAGACAAGCATTAAAATTCAGGTTCGATTGTTCACAAAACCCTAAACCAAATCTCTTTGCGAATATGTATTTTGCTTATCTAACATTAGTTCATGCAATCAATAATACTCTCGCATCTATTAATTAACCTAAGATCAGATTCTAGGTATGAAGCTAGAATATGCATTAAACATAAATCCATATGAAGAACTCTAATGATTTTAACCTAACAATTTAATTTGACCTATCAATTCATCAATCACTTTTGAAAAACCCTAAACCTAACAAGCAAACTACTCAGACATGATCAATGAAACAGAAATCATTATTTGAATAGAAAGCATAAAAGAAATCAATAGAAGAAAATAAAGGAGTTCCAAATCTGCTCTAAATGAGTCAAATTCTTCTCTCCAAAAACCTAAACTTCTATGATTCTTAAAGTATGAGATTGTGCCTAAACAATGGCTGAAAAACTATATTTATAGGCCTAGGTTCGCATCTTCAATTCCTTGGAAGATTAGGAAAAGTCTTGGAGATTTCCTTTTCTTTAAAAACTGGAAACTTCTTGCTTCTGGAAATTGGAAATCCTGGTGTCGATCGACACTCATCGTGTTTCTTCAATCCGACTACATTCCACTAAGCTCCAAAATGTATCCAAATCTCCAATTTATCTCCAATTGTACCTGAACCTGTAAAGACTCTATATAGATTCGAAAATAGCCAAAAGACTCTATAAAAATACTTATATCATGGTCTAAAAATGGGTAAAAACCATGATATATCAACTTGGTGACGTATACACGATATATATTCCCAATCTCCTTTGTGTCCAATTTTTGTTCTTTGGGGTGGTGCTATAGGGACATAGACCGCACACCCAAACACACAAAGATGAGATACATCTGGCTTCTGGCTAAACACTAACTGTATGGAGGAATATTCATTATATGCTCTTGGTCTCATTTGGACCAACGCCCCCAACATGCAATATATCATGTCCCCACACAATGATTGGGAGTTTTGTTCTCAAAATTAACAGTCATTTTGTGTATGTACGTGTGGAACTAGATGCTCAACATCAATTTCCAAAGACATACAATAGTCATTAAAGGCCGCTGAATTGAACTCACCAACGTTATCTAGCCAGACTTTCTTTATGGCACAATCAGGGAAATGCGCTCTCAACTTGATTATTTGGGCATTGAATCTTGAAAAAACATATTTCTTGTGGTCAAAAGACACACATGTGACTCCCATATTAGGTGAATCGGCCCACATATATCACCATGTATTCTCTCTAGAAATACTTGAGATTCATTCCCAACTTTGTTTGGCGAAAGCCTACTTATGAGTTTTCTTTTTGAACATGTCCTTACATGAAAACTCCCTCGATTGAAAAATTTTCTGCTTTTTAATGGGTGGCCACTCGAATTTTGCACAATATTCTCATCATGACTGAACCAAGGTCACCTAGCCTTTCATACCACATTCTAAAAATGCTGGTAAACTTCTGATTTATCGTAACATGTGATTCAGCTAGGGTTATCTTTGTGTTATACAATCCGGAGGACATCATTCGTAATTCTTCCAACTGATGTTTTCTCTCCGTTGGAATGCAAAGATATTCAATGTCATTCTTATCAATAGTCTCAATATGATATCCATTTCTCCGGATACTTCAAAAACATAAGAAGTTCCGCTTATACTTGGGAGCGTATAATGCATCTTGCACTACAAACTTTGTATCTACTTGGCATTGAGTAGCTCGCTCTTCTGAACCCTAGTATAATATTTGCAAATACTAGTTACAGTTCTCACGCTTCCGGCGGAGACTTTCATTTTGAGACAGGATAAATACTTTTTTTATCTTTAAGTATTGTATGTGTCGTAGCACTGTTTGCTAGACATATATCTCTACCTTGAATCTTAAATTGTGACATATTCTGAGCTACAATACTTCTAAGAGATGCAATAATTAACCAAAATTATCAACTTATAAAAAGATAATATATTACATCAAAAGGTTAACACATTACATCTGAAAACTTTTACCGAAATGAAAATATATCAAACATACTAAAAGACAGATTAAGTGTTTGTTATTCTTGTTGTCTTTCAGGGAGACACTACTATAGATTTAGTTTCTTTGACTTCGTTGATGCTTCAAGATCAACAAGGAAATCAGCGACATCAAGATGAGTATCATCACTTAAGCCTTCAAAGGAAGTTCCAGCTTCATCCATAATGAAGTTGGTCTCTACAACCTTTTCTTTAGTCTTTTGTGATTATGCGTACTGATCGGCTAAATGTTTTGGCATACAACACGTGCGTACCCAATGTCATTTCATGCTGCATCTGAAGCAAGGGTTTTTGCCTTATCTTTTAATGCCCCGACCATCATCACTTTCCCTTCCTCGTTCACGCTCTCGACCGTGACCGCGACCTCTACCGCGACCGCGACTACGACCTCTACCGCGTCAGTGTTAACGTCCTGGCTTCTTACCACTTTGATTGGATGACACAGCATTCTCTTCAGGGAATGGCACATATCAAGCTTGACGAGTTTGATTGTTCAACATCACGAGTTGATTATTCTGTTCAGCTACAAGGAGGATTTGCATCAACTCTGAGTACTGGGTGAATTCTATTGCCCGTTATTGCTGCTAACAGATTACATTTGCAGGATGAAAAGTGGAGAGAGTTTTCTCCAACATATTATATTCACTGATATATTCTCCATAAAACGTCATCCTAGAGGTGATTCTGAACATCGCATAATTTTATTCACTCACACTTTTGTAATTATGGAACCAAAGATTCAACCACTTGTGCCTCGTTTTGATAAGATCACACACCTCTGGTGATCAAACCGACTCTTAAGCGATAGCCAAAGATCTGCCGGATCTTCTTTCGTGATGTATTCATTTATTAAACCATCATGGATATGGTGGTGTAAAAAGATCATGGCTTTTGCCTTAGCCTCATCCAACGTCGTTTTTGACTTATTGATAGTGCTCAAGAGATCATTTTCCTTTATATGCAACCTTGCACCTACCGCCCAAGACATATAATTCTTTCCACACAAGTCAAGGACGGCGATCTCTAGCTTTGAAAATTTGACATTCTTACTGAATAACAAAACTTAACCCATTTAATTTAATGAAAATTTGTTTATAAAAATTTGAGCTTAATAACGACATAATGAAAGACTAATTTAGAGCAATATGAGGAGGCATAGTCTACCATACAATTGTGGATGAGTTTTAAGAAAAAACTTCCAATCCATAAGTAAATAAACAAAAATATGGATCTTAATCTCCAACTCCAAAAATATGATCTGATGAGATATAGTCTACCAGATGTTCATTTCGATCGTGAAAGTAGCGCCTATCATAACGATCGGCTCGGAGAAGGCAAAGCCTACCATCCCAGCATAACAAATAAATTATATGATTATTCGATCATAAAGGCAGAGCCTAATATAACGATCGGTTCAGAGAAGGCAGAGCTTACCATCTCAGCATAACAAATAAACGAACAAGGCAGAGCCTATCATCACGTAAATAATAAACTTTAAAATTAATTAAACACAAATAAATCTCACATTCCAGATATATGGACGGATCAAGAGACGATCGTACTGATAACATATTATAAAATTGAGATATATATTATAATACTACCTTGTGTTGAACAAAAGAGAAAA
Organism: Alliaria petiolata; assembly: GCA_020283515.1. Classification (NCBI taxonomy): domain Eukaryota; kingdom Viridiplantae; phylum Streptophyta; class Magnoliopsida; order Brassicales; family Brassicaceae; genus Alliaria; species Alliaria petiolata. Next base: position 4,513,725 of record JAHZTW010000012.1, on the reverse strand, counting down.
AGATAGTGGACGAGAGAGATGAGAGATTGAGAATCTTATTTAATTTACTCAATTTTTTCTATTCACTCCATTGTCTCCATCTATTACAAACATTAACACATATTTTATAGGAAACAATATATAAAATAATGGGAATGCATGAGGTTAGAAGTTTGAGTCAGTGGTGACTCAATATGGATAATCATTCATTTTACAATATAAACAAAATTATAAAACTTTGATTTTAAAATTTTAAAATTATAAAATATGACTAATAAAAAAATTTATTTCTTCTTTTGAAGTTAACCCTTAAGTTTTGTCTTATTTTTCTTCTGGTTTTACGCAATTTTTTAGATATTTCACAACACCCGAGATAATATAAAACTATTTAATTTTTATAATTACTAGTTATTAATGGTTTAATATAAAGTACCAATGTTTGGAGAAAGGTATGCATTGGTATGGTAGAATAATAATTATACATTTTATAATCAAATTTTAAAGGTTTTGTGAACTTTGGACGTTTGTAAACAATTCTCAAGTATATTGTTGTATTACAAACTACACAAGTTAAGATTTATAAATATTGAATAACTTAAAAGTTCTGGATCATCTTTAATTAACAAAGAAATGAAAGGTTTTATCGAACAATTCTCAAGAAATTGAGTTTAAAGAATGTGTCAGACCGATTCTGACTTAATCAGAGAGCGAGACAGATCAAACATGGAAGTAAATCGCTTTAGTATTAATGATTTAGAGGGTCTACAAGAGAAAGAATATATAAACGATTAGAAATAACAAGTGAAGAAAAGTGTGTGGTGTAGATTATGAAAATAAGATTCGGTCACTTGATCTCTAGTCCTCCTCTTGTTTTTATAGCTCTGAAACCGTGTTTAACGTCTTTATTTACTTCGGTTGATTCTGTATTGATTGCAGATAGTAGGATTTTGCTATCAATTACTCAATCCCACTAATGTCATTGTAGGTATTTGAGGATCAATCCAATTGGGGAAGATTTTGACATAAATAATGCATAATACTTCTTAATCTAAGCAAGTCTAAATGGTTTTGTTGTTTTATGATGCGGTGGGGTTTGTTACTTCAAGTTTTACTCCTAAGATAGCTGCAAGTTTACAGCAATCACAGTAGTATATTAAGGGATTGAATCCACATAGATTGTTGTTTCGCGAAAGTCCTAGGATTTCCAACTTCTTTAAACCAAAAAGAAAGTTGGGGATGTAGTGTGTCACGGTTTGCAGTAGTAATATCAAGCAGCAGAAGAGAATTAAACGGTTGTAAATCAATGGATTAAAGGCGTTGGGTTCAGGGGTATTCTCCAGGGTTCATGGATCGGATCTAACAAGCAATACGATAGGTTCTAAATGATTTAATGGATTAAGTTCTTAAGCTGAAACGGTCGACTATGAATACCCCGCGTTCGCGGATCTAGCCACCTACGTTTGTCCTACACTGCGGATATGACTTCTCATCCAACGATGCAAGATAACCACACATACATATCATTCACCTATTTGTAAACACTCACGGTGCGGTCCGTCGATATGCCTAAGCATCTTACGGTGCGATCCGCTCGTTAACTTCTAGATCCAGACAATAGACGACACGATCGTGTATCTATTCGTCCTGGAATCAGTTGCTAATTAATCAGAGAAGCAAACATGCAATAAGAACAAGACATAAACGAAGATACCTAGAAGAAACTCTATCTCTATCATCCTAGCGAAATCGATCCATGATTAAACCCCTTTGAAAACCCCCTTAAAAATCCAACTAGATGACTACTCGTTCATGGGAACGAGAGACATCTTTGAGATAAGGAAGGTGCGAATTGAATTGAATAAAAAACAATGTGAGAAAACTTCTTCAAAGGAAATTGAATGAAGAGATCTTCTTAAAGTATTGAAAAACAAAGAACTAAGAACAAAAGATGAAAAGAGAAGGAAAAAGGAGTGGGCGGCTGCAGAAGAATTCTCTCTCGAGGTCTTAAACTCCGGGCCGTCGATTTCTCTCTCTCTCTCTCTCTCTCTCTTTCTGCGGCGTGAAAGTGTTTTTGGAAAAGCTATGTGTGAAGTCACGCCCATTGTGAAACCCTAAGGTCCCCTTATATAGGCTCTCCTGTCTCCAGAAAGTGGGCTTTACGTTTTAACCTCGGGAAATATTGGATAAGTGCAAACGGGCTCGAGACTTCTTCTGAGGATGTGTCTGACGGACCTTCTTGATTCCTTCGTAACTTGAGATCCAACCGTGGGATTGAACTCAAACCACCTTGGGGTGAAAGACAATATTGTCTCCAAATACGAGCTTGATCTTGTGGTGGGAAGGTCGTCAGCTGATGCTGAACTTACGGCTCCGAGCACTTGTCATTGAAGTTCCTGTTTTGCTCCAAAATGTGTCATTTTTATCCAATTTCCCTGAAATGACTCTTAAGACTAGGAAACGTGGAAATCACTTTAAAACCGTTGAAAACCGGGTTAAAACACTTGTAAACGATCTTGAAATAATAGGTTTTAGGAGTAAAATATGAGTGTTATAACCTCTCCTAGACTTAAACCTTTGTTTGTCCTCAAACAAAAACGCAGATAAAGTCTCTGAAAGAGGTTTGAAAATATAGGAACTAGCAAAAACTCAGCGACCGTCCTTCTAAACCATAAGTCATCGAACAAGTCTATCTAAGCTCAGCCTAGAAAATCCTCACTATAGTTCCTTCAACACTAGTCCTTTATGAAGTTTTCACTATCTAAATCCCAGGTTTCAGTCTACTAGCTCTCCAAGTAGTATTAAGATGGGCGTGATCCTTGTTAAGGGATATTAAGCTAGGTTCAACGAGGTTAGGTGCATAAGGGTCTTTATTGGTGAGGTTTAGAGTGTTTCGGGTTACCGTATAAGTCTCCGGAAGGTGCGAGATATTATGCAAAACAACATGAGAAGGTGGAACTGTTGAGAACCACGATTTTTAGTCACTCTTCGCACGTACACATCCGCGAGTTCTCCCTGATATCGCCATACCCCCAGACTTGGTTTCTTGCTTCTGGTTCGGATTGGATGGCGTATAAAACTTCTTACCATATCGACCAGACTTTGCCTCTATGAATGTTCCGATTCTCCTAAGGCTCTTAGGCATTTTCTTCCCGTTTCTTTTTCTCCTTTTTTTTTTTATTGTAACTCTTCCCTTTTTTACGGATAAGTACCGTCATCACTCCAAGGAATTCAGGTCCTTTATCCGAGTTACTTTTATTATATATTTTTTATGAAACAGGAAGTGCCTTGATGTAAGAGTCTTAAAGATCACGAGAATATTACCATTCCTTCGAGTTTTCCGAGGCATGAGTCGTTTACTTTTGTTGCTAACACTTCCGTTCCTTAACCATTCGATCCTTCGTCTCGAGTGACTTGAAATTGTGTCGTTCCTCCCTCTCCGGCGTTTTTGCACATATCTGCATATTGTAAAAACAAGAGAGTTGCATGAGGTATGAAAAGATGGTAAGGGTTTCGGGTATGGTACCAACTATTGATGTGTTGGCCGTTCGGGAAGAATAAGAGAGTGTGTAAAAATGGAAAAAGATGTCCCGAACGTTCTGGATTTTTCGTTGAATACTTAAATCTGTTGACAAGGAAATTAAAAGTCAGTTTAAAGTCCAAAAAAATAGAGCTAGTGTATTCCTTCCCCTAAAATCTCTATAGATCGGCATTCTCCCGGATTTCGCATTGCCGGTTTTCTAGCTACCGCCTAGTCTGGTACTAAATCTTGAAAGATCTGTCAGTAGAAATAGCGTAGAAGCACACTGGTCGAATATCATCCTTGGTTTTGCATCATAATCCCTAAAACCATATTATATATATCAAGCTACATCATTCTTAGTTCTTAAGAAAAACAAAGACTCAAATAAAACAAAAACAAAGCAAAGTCATTAGTACGAACTCCCCCCAGACTTAAATCACACTGTCCCCAGTGTGAAATAGTGGTGACAGGTTGGGAATGACTGAAAATAAGAAAAATAAGTAAAAAATAGGGTTGGAATAGATGTGACCAGGCTCGTAAGCAGAAAGAGTTTCGGCCAAGACGCGAAGTCTTCTAGGCATTTGAACTCAAAGTCTAAAGGTCGCCATCTATGTGTCCTCTCTCTCGAAGCTGTCGCGCCATCTTCGCAAGCATCTCGTTTTGGCGTGCCAGCTGCTCCTGAAGTGCGGTGATCGCGGGATCAGTCGAGGTGGACAGTGAAGTGGATCGTGAGGTACTGCGCATGGAGGAAGATGATGTGTGGTGGTAGGTCTTCTGACGGATCGCCTCTCTCCTAGCCTTAGCGGCTAAATACTCTCCAATGGTGAGCGGCATGCGTGAGAACTCGGTACGGAACTCTTCATGGTTCGGGATCCACTGTGGTGAACACTCTGAAAGGCGCGGGACTGTGGGAGATGGTAAATAGAACGTGCGGTTGTCTCCCTTCCCTAGTCTGTAACGGTATCCGAACCTGTCTGGATCCATGGCTGCGCCTGTCAAGTTCATGTCCGTCTGAAACTGGGACAAGTCAAACTAAGCCTCATCTAGGGGCGCCTCTATGCTGGTGTCTACTCCTGCGGCCTCCATGATCGCTGTAATGATGCCTCCGTAAGTCGTGAAGGCAGTCTCGCATCTAGGTGCGGTGACATCGTGCTTCACTCGCACGAGTCTCTCTGCTAGGACGCATCCAAGGCATGCTGAAAGTGGCTTGTCTCTAAAGGCGGACTGAAGTAGGACGAGCTCTGGAATGAGAATGCATGACTGGTTGCTGTGAGAGTAAAGTCGGTGTGCTATGAGACGGTGCACAAAACGCACGGCCGGGTGTGAAAGAAAAGCAGACGGATGCCTTCCCTTGTCGTAGATGCCTCAGCCCATAAGTCCCCAAAGGTCAGCACTCTATTCTTCTTCAATGCTTGTCTCGCTCCTCAAGTCAAAAGCAAATATCTCGCAAAGTCTAGGGATACTCAGCTCATAATCCCTAGAGCCAATGGTGAAATAGAGAATACCGTCTTTAGGATGTGACTTCCTTCCTCTTTGGTATGTTAACTGAACTGAAGATAAGAACTGTTGCACGAGCTCCTTGTAAGTTGGGCGATCAATCTCCATGAAGGTCCTAAGCTTTAGCTCGTCCAAGTACCATGTGACATCCTCGGTGATGCCCAAAGCGTCTAAAGCCGAGTAATCGATCTTCAAGGTCGTTCTTATCTCCATCTTCTTCATCTCCTTCAAATAATCAATGTTTGGGTCCATTGGTGCTCCAAAGTTTCGGACCTTGCGTTTAGGAGGAGAAGGGTTCAGCTCTCTTGTTGGCTCTTCGGGTGGAGGTGAATCGTCGCGGCTTGTGCGTACTATCCGTGAACCGCAGAACCTTCTTCTTTGTTCCTCCACATATCTCCCTAGAGTGGTGTCTAGACTCGAGTTTCCTAGCGCTGTCTCGTGTTCTTGCTGAACCGAAGAACTCCTCGAAGAGCTTTGTTGCTCTCAATTCTTCGAACGCACCTCGAAGTTTCGGTCATAGCTTATTGTACCTTGCAAAATGATATGTCTATATTTTGCATCATTTTAGCATCCATTTATTATAAGTTTCTCATCATTTAGGAGTCTAATATAGCATCATTGTGTTGCATTGTATCATTTAGAGTCCTAGAGTGTTTTTGCATAGTCCTTGCATGTTTTGGTGCATTTGGAGTCTTGATCAGGTAACATGGATGCTGTGGAGGCAACAATGGAGTTGGAGAGGAATGGCACAGTACTTGCAAGAGCAAGAAGTTGCCAAAAAGATGGAGAAGAAGAATTCTGAGGACGGTTCGACGAGGTGGTTCGGCGAAGCTGGCCGAAACTTTCCTCCAGGACATCCGTTCGGCGAGACGGTTCGATGAAGCTACGCCGAAACTTTCCTCCAGGACGATGGTTCGGCGAGACGGTTCGATGAAGCTACGCCGAAACTTTCCTCCAGGACGTCCGTTCGACGTACCCGTTCGGCGAGTCACACCGAACCATATCCAGACGCAAGAAGATGGATCAAAGAATGAAGACGGTTCGACGACACCGTTCGATGAGGCTTCACCGAACCAAACGTCCAGGGTGATGGTTCGACGAGATGGTTCGGCGAAGCTCGTCGAACCACACCCAGACGAATCTTTTTTGTCTACTTTATGGGTCCCTCCTATAAATACTCTTTAGACCTAATTTTTTATCCCAACTTTTATTCTCTTGTTCTTAGCTTAAACTTTTAGCCACCTTGGGCAAATACTTTGTTTAAGCTTGAATCTTTTGAGTTTAATGCATTATCTTTCTTAGATTTCTTGTTTTATCTTTCTCTAATCATGTTTAACCTTTCTCTAATCTTTGATTTGATGGGTTTAAGTATGGTTAGTGAGTAGTTCCTTAGAAACTTGGGGATGGGTTAGATTTAGGGTTTTCTAATGGATTAATCTTGCAATCTAGGATAGATTCTTTCATTCTCTCTTCTTATTAAGTGATTCCTAATGCCAAATAGCTAATCTTTGCTATTTTGGATCATAAGCATTTCATACACCCACCAAGTGTTTGATGAAATGCTTGAACCAACTTAATAAGAGATTTACATTTCTAGCCTAAGACATTAGTTGTCTAGAGTGTTTATCATGCCATTTAGACTTGAATTTAATGCTTGTTGATTATCCTAATGCTAAAACATCATTAGTTCATTAGGGTGATTAAGAAAGGGATTAGTGCCACACATCATGGTTTAATCTTGTTTAAGTGTTCTAGGCATAGAGTTAGCTTGATTAGTTGCTTAAATGATTGCAAGGTTGTCCATTTAGTTTCCCAAATCAATGATTCCATCCCTAGGTTTCGTTTTAGTTAATTTGATAATCTTGCTTAGTAGTTAATCACTTGTTTAGTGCTTGATTAGTAGTAATTAAGGCTTAGCTTCATAATATTGCCCTAGTAGTGTCTCTTTTAGTTTGTGTTTTACTTTTAATTATCATTTGTCACTTGAATTGTCAATTTAGCTTAGCTTAAACTAGACTTTGTATTCTTATTGAATCATCTCCAAAAATGGATTGATATCTCAAGTATTGCAATGATATGAGCAATTGAGAAATTGCTTGCAAGAGAGTAAAAACTCTTGTATCACAAAACAAAACAAAAACTCGACTAACATGTGAATTTGATGTGTCTCAAGGATTCTCAAGTGCAATGATATACAAGACATATATCGAGAGCTTCCAAGACCAATAAAAATCGAGTTTATGCATCTATTTGGTACTCATACTCTATTTTCGGAATTTTGGGTTTCCAAACCAAAAACTTTCCAATAAATCGGTTTTGGCAACTTATTCTCATCAAACTTTTGTTCTTAAGTAATACCTAGCATGAATCAAGTCCAAACTAAGCAAATTTTCCAATAATATCACCAAAATTCGTTTTCTAGAGCATGTTCTAATTTCTAATTTCCAAAGATTTTAACTTTTTCGAAATTGGTTGCAAAAATCGAGATCTAGGCAACCTATATCATCAATCCAAGGTTCTCTACCATTATCCAAGCATCCTAGACAATTTTCTAGTCAAGGAAGAGGGATCTCAAAATTGAGTTCTCTAGGGATTTGTAAAATTAGAGACCATACCTTGTAGATGAGGATGAATAAACTTTAGAAGTTGAATCTTCTTTGAAAATAGATGAGCTTAGGCCAAAGAATTTTTGAAAACAGTTCGGATTTGAAAAATCTAGAATCTCTAAAAAAACTCCAAGTCTTTTGGAAGAGAAGAAGAAAAGAGAGTTTGATTCTAAAATTTCACTTTTGCTTTTAAAAAGGTGTTTTTATCACCAAAGAACCTTTAATTTTCAAAAACTTTAAAACGAGAGAACTTACCTTGCATGTCGGTCACGAATCAATAAATGTCGCTAACTTATATTAACGGAAATGACTTTTGGCGCGGGATTGTACCAAAACGCGGGAAGTTCGGTTCGGGAGGAAAACATAAGTGTTCCGGGTTGGTCGTTCAGACGAGCACTGGCCGCGCCATGACCCGTCGCGGCCGCGGCCAGGCGTCTCCTCTCCATGCGGTCGTGGTTCATCGCGCGGCCACTCTCTGACTTCATCATCACTTTGCAGCTTCTTCCACAATGCTCTAGAATGATCCAAAATCTCCAATTATGCTCCAAACGTAGTCCAACCTGCAAAGACTCTAATAGGACTCTAAAAATACCAAAAGACTCTATAAAAAGACTTATATCGTGGTCCAAAAATGTGTAAAAACCATGATATATCAACTCCCCAGACTTAGCTTTTGCTTGCCCTCAAGCAAAACAGAAACTTAGAATGAAGTAGAAGTTTGAAAACAGAAACTTCCAGCTATCCTTTAGAACGCCACATTGATTAACACTCTTGAATCCACATGATATAGAGCCAACCTTAGGAAAGTTCAGTGTACTTACTACAAATTTAGCAATCTTCCAGTTTGAATCCATATCCTTTCTTTGGTAAAATTTTAAACTCTAACAGTGGTACTGCCACAGAACTTTACAGATTCTTTGCCCTTCCTTAGTGCCTGAACAAGATATTCTTCATACAACTCTCCTATTTTCTCTTCCCTTAGTCAACTGCTGCCCATTTTCAGGGTGTTCTAAGATCTTTTCATTGACTCTTCTTTTCTTTTGAAATCTTGGGAAATAGTGCTACTCTCTACTTGTGTTCCTTGTGATGAGACGGGTTCAAGAGCACTCACTAATATTGTTTCTTGTTAGGAGACATGCTAATGAGGTTCTTTGCAATATTCCCAGACTTAGACTTTTTTTCTTTATTTTCTCAAGGGAAGATCAAGGAGAGACTGCAATGGTCTATCTGTTCAGACTGAAAGAGGAATCAAGTTCTGCGCATACCTAGTTCTTATAAGGGGATCTGAACTCGCCCAGTTAGACTGATTCCACTTGCAGCTTTTTACTTAGTAAGACCTGCAATCAACTACTATAGCAATGGTTCTTTCAAGTGTCAACTTTCTGTGGTTAGTTCAAAGAAAAACTGAAAGTTCCAACTGATTTTGACTCAATAAAACAAAGCTTTTCAAAAATTTTGACTCAAGACAGACTCAAATGACTTCTCAAAACAAAACACAATGTCAATAATCACCTCCCCTAGACTTAAACAACACTGTCCCCAGTGTTATCAAGCCCGAAGTTGGCTAAAAGAAAGATTAGAAACAACTGAAAAGACCAGATAGAAGACTTACATTTGTCTGCGTGTGGTGTCGATCGACACTGGTCTGAGTCGAGCCCAATGTCTTCCTTTTTCAACTGACTAAAACTAGGACTTAGTAAAACCAAAACAAAATATAAAGAAAAACGTACCTAACATTGGGTTGCCTCCCACTCAGCGCTCTTTTTCAATCATTAGCTTGACTGTGTCGAGGTTCAGACGTCTGGTGGATCAGAGGGTGGCATCGAATGCTTCCCAGATGAATGTCTTCTCATCCATGGTGGTGTATATGCATTAGGTGCATGAAAATGACCAAGGAATTGAGGAACAACAGCAGGGTGGGCCTTGAGTTCGGGTGAGACACTTCGTTTTCCAGCAGCATCATCAAAAGAAACACCAAGCCTTTTACGAAAATCTCGTGGCTTGCCTAAGCGTGAAGCACCTTTTGAACCTTTGGTATTCTTATTGACAAGATCAGGAAGTTTGGAATTGATTCCAGGAAGTACATACCTTTGATTTTTGCGAGTTTTCTGAGCTGAAGTATGTGGAGTCGTTTGTTTGACCAAAGATGATGGACATGCAGCATTGGAAGCGACTTCTGGTGTGATCTGTGAAGTGTGTCGATCGACGCTAGTGGTGTCGATCGACACCAACCCTGCAGCTCGCATCTTTGCACTTTTTCTCAAATTCAGCTCTGCAATCCTTGCTTCCATGACAAAAACGTCGTCCTCCATCAACTTAGCATTGATTAGAACATCTTCTCTGCTCATAGTCTTGAAGAGATGATCATTTCCACTCCAGTCTTAAATCTCCACATCTTTCTCAGAATTCTCAGCCAATGCCTCTTGAACAACCAGTGTTTTCATTTGTTCTTTAGAATCCAGCTCCTTTTGATACCCAGCAGTAATGTCGTCTGAATGCTCTCTGTTTGGATCTTGATCCACGAAAATCTCTACTGAAAAATATTGACCATTGATGGTGCAAGGTCCCATTAACTTGTCCATGTCAAAATTCATGACAACATCACCCAAATCAAGCTCCATTTTCTCTTTTCTCACATTAATGATGGCACCAGCTGAAGCCAAGAATGATCTTCCCAGAATGAGAGGGTCTGCAGGTTCTTCATCATACTTCAAAACCACAAAGTCTGTGGGAATAATGCAGCCTTCAATCTTCAAAGGAACATCTTCTAGAACACCTTCTGGAATTCTCTTTGATCGATCAACTAGGATAAGAGAGACTCTGCTTGGCTTGAAATCAGTCATTCCAAGTCTAACAGCATCAGAGTATGGTATCAAGTTAATACTTGAGCCTAGATCACATAGAGAACGAGGAAACCTTCCTGTTGAGATTGAGCAATCTAGTACAAAGTTCCCTGGATCGGGTAACTTCTCCGGAATCCTCCTCTGAATCACAGCACTGACTTGTTCAAAAACTCTCACCTTCTTCTTCTTTCTTGGAACTATGTTCAAGAGAATTGCATTCATGTCTCTAGTAAGCAATGCTCTTTCCTCAGGGCTTATACCATTGACCACCATTCTCTTAACATACCTTCTTAATGCAGGTGAAAGTTGGACTGCATCAACTAAGGGTAGCTCAACCATCAGCTTACTCATCATCTCCTTGCATCTAGTTTCCTCTCTCTCCTGTTTAGATCTTCTGTGAGGCAGGGGATAGGGTATTTTTGGTTTATACACCATTTTCTCTTCAAGTTTGGAAGGTTCAGGTTGATCCAGCGAGGTCATGGTAGGGTGTCGATCGACACTGGCTTCTTGTGTCGAGGATGCTTTTTCGATCGAGCCCGATTCCCTGAGTTCCTCTACTGGTGTCGATCGACACTCAGTGGTGTCGATCGACACCTGCTCTGCAACTTTAACATCTTCATCATCAGCATGAAACTCCACGATTTCTTCAGCATTCAGACCCTTTTTCAGCACTGGTTGAAGGCTTCTTCCATTCTGAATCATGATGGCATTCACATGGCGTCTCGGATTGGTATCAATTTTTCCTGGAAGGAAACCTTCTTGCCTATGAACAACTTCTGCGGTTTGAGCAACTTGAACGTCCAGCTTCTTCATGTGAGAATTTATGCTCTCAATCTTTCCATTCAGATTTTGATACAATGAATCAATCTTGCCATTGAAGTCCACTGTCAACTTCTGCTGTCCTTCCAAGATTTGCTCCAACAAAGACTCCACCTTGTTGTCTTGCGCAGGAGGCTTCTGGTAGGAAGAAGAATCATAAGTTATGTTGAAGCTTTTGTTCTGAAAAGGCTTCTGGTAGGAAGAACCATAGCCTTGCTGATTGCCAAATCTTTGACCTTGAAAACCAGCTCCATTAATGTAGTTAACTTCTTCTTCCTCAGGCTCAAAAGTTTCCACATCATTAGCAAAATGGACTTGCTTCTTTCCCACCAAGAGATCCAACTTCCTGTTGACTTCAACAATTTGGCTTCCTCCAGTTACCAATGTGTAGTATGCAGGCTTCAGCTCGAAGTCATTCCTCTGGAATGCAGGAGGACTGATCGCATCTCTATTAGCATAGAACTGGTCTGGGCGGTTGTACTCGCCAAGTGTTCTTCCACGTCCAACGTCTGCAGGGGCGATTTGTATGGCTGGTTCGACGATGACGGCGCCAGCCTCATCAAGTCTCTGTCCTTGAGTGTTTCTTCTGTGCACTTCCGCCTCAACCAAGTGACCAGCTTCGTCTCGGGTTAGAACCATAAGATCTGGCATCGCGTTGTGCGACTGGTGTCGATCGATGCCAATGGTGTCGATTGACACTCGGGTAGATGCTCGGTTCTTGCATTCGAGACGACCTAGTTCTTGGTTTAACGCGATTAGTTCCTTGTCTTTGTTGCTTCTGGTACTGGGCATGCACCTGAAACAAAAAAAATTAAGAAGCTAAATTAGTAACAAAAATAAAGCAAAACCTAGTCAAAATCCTAGTACTAGATTCCGTAGGCAGCTATTACTTCTCCGGCAACGGCGCCAAAAACTTGATAGGGCTCAGGTTTTACCCTAATAAAACTACTGCAAGTGCACAGCAAATGCAATCGTAGTATAAGGGGTATCGAAATCCAAAGGGAAGTAGATGCTACACTAAGGTTTCTAAGTTCAGATTATGCTAGGTCAAATAGAATGAAAGTAAAACAAAGCAGGAAGTAAACGAGCAATCACGAATTAGGTTTCTTAAAATCAGGAGACTAAGGCGCTAGGTTCAGGGAAATTCTCAGGTGATCTAAATTGCAGGTCTAGACAGAATGTTAGGAAATATGAAGATCCGTTCTTGAACTCGAAACACAACAATAAAATCAACCAACTCTCGCTGCGAAGACTTTCTATGTCTAAACCCTAGAATTCCAAATCTCTTTGCAAATCCTATCAATTCAGACAAGCATTAAAGTTCAGGTTCGATTGTTCACAAAATCCCTAAACCAAATCTCTTTGCGAATAGGTATTTTGCTCATCTAACATTAGTTCAGGCAATCAATAATACTCTCGCATCTATTAATTAACCTAAGATCAGTTTCTAGGTCGCGAAGCTAAAATCAACATTAAACACAAATCCAGATGAAAAACTCTTATGATTTTATCCTAACAATTTAATTCGACCTAACAATTCATCAATCACCTTTGAAAAACCCTAAACCTAACAAGCAAACTACTCAGACATGGTGAATGAACAAAACATCATGAATAAATAAGATTGCATAAAAAAAATCAATAGAAACAAAGGAGTTCCAAATCTGCTCTTAAGGAGCCAAATTCTTCTCTCCAAAATCTCTCTAAAAATCTCTCTCTAAGTTTCAAAACATAAAATCAGAATAATATTTGGTGGCTAAACAATACCTTGAAAATTTATATTTATAGGCAAACTCGCGTCAGGGGCAAACTTGTAAATAATGAAAACTTCAACTGATTTCCTTTTTGTGATGGAAGTCCGATTTCTTTGGCGGTCTTCATTGGTGTCGATCGACACTAGTGGACGCCGGGTCAACCCGGAACAAACCGGGTATTGACACGGTTTAAGGCTGAAAATCGGGCAGTGTATTGAGCTTGCTAGCTCGATATGCTGCTAAAGAACATCTCCAAGGGCTGTGTCGAGCTTGGTAGCTCGACACAAATGCTCAATACGCCGTCTTCAAATCATTGGCTAGGTCTTGTATCGAGCTTGCTAGCTCGATACAAATGGTCGATATGCTCCTTTCAAAACTTTGGGGCGACTTGTATCGAGCTTGCTAGCTCGATATGAAGGTCGATATGCTCCCAAAAGAACTCTTCTCCTTAGTTGGCCACTTATCTTCCTCCTCTTTGTCATCCATCTCTCCATATGGTCCTCCAAGCCTCCAAAACACCTAATAAGGACTCAATATGTACAAATATACAACAACCTAATGCATAAACTCACTAAACTCTAATATGAATGCAAATGAGACTAAAAGTGGCTAAATGAATGCAAAAGTACATGCAAAACTATCTAAAATAAATGCTAAAACATGCTAAATTATGAGTATATCAACCCCCCCCCAAACTTGGCTTTTGCTTGCCCTCAAGCAAACAAACATGACAAATCCAAGAGAGATGTTTAAAGGTGGGAGATCAATATCCAAGAATGCCAACCAATATAATCAACTCAATGTCTTAGTTCTTAATTCTAAGATGCATTTGAATTCACCCTACTCCAAAAGAGTTAGCCATGCTCATCACAACAATCAAATGCACAAAGACCCCAATCTAGATAAGTCTCCATATCCAACCAACTCTTTAACATTCATTTATTTGCAAACCGTGAATCATGACAATGCAATGCAAGTGAATTCATTTGGCTAAGGGACTAGGCTTTGAGATAAAAGTGATCTCAACTCATGTGGCTTCCAATTCGTACAAGGGTTTTCACTCAAAGAGGATTGAACTTCATGCATAATGCTAAAGGTAAAGACAAGTGATGCATACAAGACTAGACCCTCATCTACCCATGATGTTATCAATGGCCCTAAACCCCTCTCATTAATTCTTTTCAAGCTCACTCAACCCTCTAAATCTATACTTTTCTCCCAAGGCTCTTTGTGCCTTGCTAAACCCATGAATTGCATAAACCACTTCTTCTTTTGGCTCTAAGGGAAATCTTCTTCAACCTGTAATTCATAGTGAATGGTGTGATCTTTAACAACTTAGCTCTTCTTTTTATTCTTAGGTAGCCTTTCCTTTCTTTGGCCTTTTGGCTCTTTTGATTCTTTTCTTTTTCTTTTCTTAAGGCTACCTAACACTTTTCAAACTTAGAGCTATACTTTTTAATCACAAGAACCACCATTTCAAACTTTGCTTCCCTTATTTTCTACCAAGCCTTTATCACCCTTTATTTTCTACTCCTTTCCACTACTCAACATGCCAAGATGCAAGCATAAAATTTCATTCCAAAGCACCAAGAAATACCACGAACCACACCCCAAATCCTAAGCCTAAAACTAGCCTCAAAATGCGAGAGCTATAATCTACATGAGAGCCTAAACTTGTCGTCTCAAATCTAACACTTTATGCTAAGTTCAATCAAAATAAGGCCTCCCAAGTAATATCACTAGAACATTTGGCTTCAAAGGAGGTAAGGTAAGGTGGGGGGGGTACTACTTGAGCTAGCAAAAGAGTGGCAGAATGAGTAAGAAAGCTGAAAGAAAATTAATACTCACAAAACACAATGTCAAATCTCTCAACCTCTCCCCCAAACTTAAATTACACAGTCCTTTGTGTAATAAAAGTCTAAGGGAGACCTCAATCAACATGACATAAAAACAAAATGAAAAAGCTAAAAGAATATGTACAAGGAGGTGGAGGTACCTCAAAACTGTGAAGAGGAGGAGGATCCTATGGAGAGCGACTGATTGCTTGAGGATGTAGCGAGTGAGCGGCTTGGCTTTCTCTTCCTTGAGCGCGCCTCATGAGAAGAAGAGCGAGGTGGATCATCATGTACAGCTCCTCTTTGTTGCACATGGAATGAGTGCCTTCTATCAACCTCCATCTCTGCCTCTCCTTCTACTTCTTCTACATGTGGAGCTTCATGCTCAGCTCTTATGGAAGAAGAACCTTTGATGATGCCTTTAACCCTTTAACCGTCTTCTTCAACCCTTTCACAGTTTCGCCTACCTTCTTAATGGCTCGGTCTTGGTGCTTGTTACACTTCTTGAGAAGGCTAATGTGAAGGTGAACTTCTCTCAAAACCGGACTTGGCATTGGGTCAATGCACGAGCTGAAGTAGTATCTCTCACTACCATAAACGGGGCTCGGGACCTCTTGCTCTTCTTCTTCCACCTCTTCTACCTCCAGAATATTGCTCGGGTCAAAGTCAAATGTACCTTTCTTGGGAATGGACTCAAGAGGAGGGTTTACAGCGGGGTTGTAGAGGTGCTCGTACGCTGGCACAAAGTCAATGTTGGCTATGTCTTGGAAGGATTTCGCGGTTGAGCACGGGAGACAGATCTTGGCTTCGGTCTACAAGTCAACAGCGAACTTATAAGCAAATCTATGGCCTAGTCGTCCCGAGAGAAATACCGTCCTACCGAGGTAAAAGATATACATCCACTAGGGCTCAAGCCCATCCGTCCCTAGCCTATGTCCACACTCCTCAAGAATCGGGGTTTTGATCCCGCCAATGTTAAGCTCGGGGTCCTTATCCTTCATTGTAGTAACCCAATCATGGTAGGGGAGAAGTTGCCTAACTGATAGGGGTTAGGCTTTACCCTAATAAAACTACTGCAAGTGCACAGCAAATGCAATCGTAGTATAAGGGGTATCGAATCCCAAGGGAAGTGAAAGCTACACTAAGGTTTCTAAGTTCGAATTATGCTAGGTCGGATTATATGAAATTAAAGCTAAGCAATTAAACAAGTAAATAATCGGATTTTAGATGGATTAAAGTTCAGGAGACTAAAGCGCTAGGCAAGGATAATTATCAGGTTGAATCCAAGAATGCAGAATCTAAGTTTATTAGGGATTTATTAAGAACTGTCTAAAACTCGAAACTCTAAGTTAAAACCAATCAACTCTCGTTGCAGAAGTTATCTATGCATAAATCCCTAAATCCCAAATCTCTTTGCGAATTTAAACAATTGAGACAAGCAATAAGAACAGGTTCGATTTGCTCACAAAATACCTAAACCAAATCTCTTTGCGAATAGATATTTTGCTCACCTATGATTAGATCAAGTTACTAATAATGCTCTCGCATCTATTAAATAACATAAGGTTTGATTTCTAAGTGATCAATTCAGAGAATCAAATTAAGCACAAATCAAGGTGAAGATCCAATTGATTTCTCTAATAATTCTAGTGATTCTACAAACTCTTCATCAAACCCTAAATCATCCTAACCTAACTA
>JAHZTW010000012.1:4442798-4494477 GCA_020283515.1 Alliaria petiolata | reverse complement strand
AGACAATAAGGACAAGACAACCGCCCATGCGTAGTCCACCCTGATAGCATCCCGTATGCGGGAAAGTCACTTATTGTCCACATAAGAACCGCCCGCATCGTAAAATTTTTCTTCCTTGAAATATCATATGTACGGACCCCATTAAACCACAATTCCTTCAACTCCGCTATTAGAGGCTGCAAAAACACATCAAGGGACCGCTTCGGATGCTTGGGACCAGGGACTAATATACTCATGAATAGAAATTCTCTTTGCATGCACATGTCTGGGGGAAGGTTGTAAGGCGTTAAGATTACTGGCCATAAAGAATATTGCCTACCAGACATACCAAATGGACTAAATCCATCTGTGCAAAGACCAAGATATACATTACGTTTCTCTCTAGCAAAGTCGGGGTGTACCATCTTAAAATGTTTCCACGCTTTTGCATATGACGGATGATTGACCTCCCCATCTGTCTGCAAATGATCAGCATGCCATCTCATGGATGCAGCAGTCCTTTCCGAGTGATACAATCTTTTCAACATACCAGTTATTGGAAGATACCACATCCTTTGGTATGACACCCTATTACGACCAGCACCTTGCGGTTTATAACGTGGCTTATGGCAAAAACGACACTCCTGCAACTTGTCATCATCTTTCCAAAAAATCATGCAATTGTCTACACAAACGTCTATCATCTCAGAAGGTAACCTAAGGCTAAAAACCAGCATTTGTATCTCATAGTAACTCTCGGCAGCTAAATTATCTTCAGGCAAAATCTCCTTAATCAAATCAGCCCAATCATCCATGCAAACCTCACCTAAGTTATGATCAATTTTAATGTTCATCATCCTAGCTGCCAAAGACAATTTAGAGTGCCCATCTCTACATCCATCGTAGAGTGGCTGATTTGCAGCATCTAACATATCATAAAATCTTTTGGCATCTAAATTGGGTTCCTCGTCGTAAATATTACTATCATGACCAGCAGCTAGAAATGTACCCGTGTTTTCATGAAATGCATCTGTAACCATCTCATGAATCCTATCATGATCACCATATTCACCATGATCATCAACTTGATGCACATTATTTGACTCATCATCAATATTAACTGCTTGATTATTACCGCTACTACTATCAGCATTTCCCCCATGCTCCTCTCCATGATTATACCAAATATAGTAGTGCGGAAAAAACCCTCTATTTAATAGATGCGACCACACTTTTGAGATACGAAGAAATTTCCTATTCATGCATTTTTGACAAGGACAGTACATCATACCACTTTCAACGGTAATTTGCAAACTTCTCGCCTGATACATGAATCCTTCTAGCCCGTTTTGAAACTCCTTCGTCAGCGATCCCTCCGAATCTTTACGATTATACATCCAACTTCGTAATTCGTATATTGACATTTTTTTTGGGTATATAAGAAAACTTATTTTTTCCTTTTCAGAAAAAAATAGAAGATATTGAAAAACTGTTTAACAAGCGTTTTTTTTTTGAAGAGTTTTTTTGTAGGTGAAGAGAGAAGTATTTGTTTTTGTTTTTGTGGTTTTCATTGTGAAGTGTAGATTCTATATATAGACTCTTTTTTTTTTACATCGAATTACCAACGAATTACCAACGAATTAACAAGAAATATTTTCGTAGCAAAAAAACCAGTAAAACACGTTTTCATCTAAATTATTTTCCTCTCTAATACGTTGGTATGTTGCTTCGAATTATTTTCTCGCTAATTCGTTGGAAGTTACGACGAAATTGCAAGGAATCCACGACAAATATGATTCGTCGTTAAGTCGTCGTTATATAACGACGAATTAACGACGACACTATATTACGTCGTTAATTCGTCGTAAATTCATTGGTATTTAAAACGATTTATTTTCGTCCCTCTTTACGACGAATTACCGACGTTTATCGTTTTCCTCGTAAATTCGTCGTTAATTCAATGCTAATTTGCTACGATTTATTTTCCTCGTAAAAAATCGTGGCAAAAGCCATGTTTTCTTGTAGTGATTGAAGCACATTGCCTCGTTACTGGTCGGGGGTCGATCGACACCATGCGCGGATTTCGAATCCGAACCATAATTGACGAGTACAAAGGCATGCAACAATAATTAGCAAACCCAACAATCCCAATATCACTAGGCGACCAAGTCTAGATAATATAACCCAAAGAGAAAGCCAAATTCGCAAGATTCATCATCAATTTCAAAAATTTCAAATTTTTGAAAATTAGAGGATAAAAAACGATTGGGGAATGATCTAAATCATGTTATACAACCTAAACAAGCATCATTCAACAAAGAAATCAAGCTAAATAGGTTGAATTCGGAAATTTTCGCCTTAGGTCCGAAAATGAAATTGGGAGATTTGAAGAACATACCTTTGTAGATCGAATGAAATGACTATAGATTATGAAAGAGGGTGAAAATCCGCATGGATTAGAGCCTTTAATCACTCAATTTGGTTAAGAAATGAAGAATTGGTGATTTGGGGAAAATCCTCTCAAACTCACGGTTTTGAAAAATATGAGAGAATGAAGAAGAAGTCTCGGGTTTTGAAGAACTTACCCGTATCCCCGCTTGGTGTCGATCGACACAATGGGTGTCAATCGACACTGAGTCTGATCGCTCCTTCTCTTTCTTTTTTTTTATATTTTTTTATGTAAAAGCCAAAATAATTAGTAAAACCAAAACATAGTGTAAAGAAAAACGCACCTAACAGTGGGTTGCCTCCCACTCAGCGCTCGTTTAACATCAATAGCTTGACTGTTCTCGCGTTTAGGCGTTGGGTGCATCATCCAAAGACACAATGTGCCCTTCTGGAATCTCGGCTTGAGCCCAATAGTGTTTCACTCTCTGCCCATTCACAGTGAACTCCTCTCCTTTGGAGTTTGTCAAGACAATTGCTCCATATGGTCTGACCTCTTTGATGGTGAAAGGACCTGACCAACGTGAACGCAATTTACCAGGAAATAATTGCAAACGAGAGTTATACAGAAGTACCTGATCATTTGGTTCGAATTGTCTGGAGACAATATTTTTGTCATGATATGCCTTTGTCCTCTCCTTGTAGAGCTTTGAGTTCTCATAGGCGTGATGGCGCAATTCGTCGAGCTCATTTAGCTGTATTAGGCGCCTTTCTGCAGCTGGCTTCAAGTCGAAATTCATCTTCTTGATAGCCCAATATGCCTTGTGTTCCAACTCCACTGGAAGATGGCAAGCTTTGCCATAGAGTAGCTGGAAATGTGTAGTTCCAAGTGGTGTTTTGTAGGCAGTCATGTAGGCCCAAAGTGCATCATCCAACTTTGCAGCCCAATCCTTCCTTGTCTTGCCTACTGTCTTCTCCAGAATTTGCTTGATCTGTCTGTTGGAGACTTCGACTTGTCCACTCGTTTGGGGATGATAAGGAGTAGCCACGCGGTGCTGAACTCCATGTCTCTTCAGCAGCTTATCAAACACCTTGTTGATAAAGTGAGAACCACCATCACTAATAACAATTTGAGGCACTCCGAATCTTGGAAAAATGATGGTCTGAAATAGCTTGAGAACCACCGCAGCATCGTTGGTCTTAGAAGCAATTGCTTCCACCCACTTAGACACATAATCTACAGCCACCAAGATGTATTACATTCCATAGGATGGAGGAAAAGGGCCCATGAAGTCAATGCCCCAACAATCAAAGACATCAACTTCAAGGATGAAGTTCTGTGGCATCTCATGTCGCTTGCTGATCTTTCCTCTCCTTTGACAAACATCACATTGAGTGATAAACAGCTGCGCATCCTTGAACATAGTAGGCCACCAAAAGCCTGCTTGAAGAACTTTGGATACTGTCTTGAAGGTTGCGAAATGTCCAGCATACTCGGAACCATGACAATGGAATAGTTCACCACGAACCTCACTCTCTGCAATGCATCTTTTGTAAACATTGTCTGGACAATGCTTGTACAAGTGTGGCTCATCCCAATAGTATCTTCTTTGTTCCCTCATGAACTTCTTCTTCTCATAACCCTTGAGATGGTTAGGCTCAATGTCTGCAGCAAGGAAGTTCACAATGTCAGCATACCATGGTCGATTCGTAGCATTAATGGAAAAGATTGGCTGTCGAAACACTTCGTCCAAGATCATGCAAACCCATGATGATCCCTGGTGTCGATCGACACAGATGGTGTCGATCGACACAGATGGTTTCGATCGACACTCGTGAAGTTGGCAAACTTCGAAGTGTTGAATCGCGACCCTTCTTCATGATTTCGGATGGGGTGTCGATCGACACTACCCCAGTGTCGATCGACACTGTGCGTATCTCCTCCGAACATGCAGCTTGGAAATGACTCTCAACAAGGTAAACATTCTCCTCAGGCAGAAAATCATCAATTGGCACGTCATCTTCAATCCTAATCCTTGAGAGATGATCAGCTACTCCATTTTCAACTCCTTTCTTGTCCTTGACTTCTATGTCAAACTCTTGAAGAAGAAGAATCCATCTTAGCAACCTTGGCTTTGCATCTTTCTTCTACATCAAGTACTTCAATGCAGAATGATCTGTGTGAACAATCACCTTTGAGCCAACAAGATACTGGCGAAATTTCTCAAAGGCAAAGACCACAGCTAGCAATTCCTTCTCCGTTGTTGCATAATTCTTCTGCGCATCATCCAACGTCCTGCTGGCATAATAAATGGCGTGAAGCTTCTTGTCCTTCTTCTGTCCCAGAACTGCTCCTACTGCGAAGTCACTGCGTCACACATCACCTCGAAAGGCAAATCCCAGTATGGAGGTTGAACTATTGGAGCGCTCACTAAGGCTTACTTGATCTGTTCAAAGGCTGAATGACATTCTGCAATAAACTCGAACTTCACGTCTTTGCAGAGAAGAGCAGTGAGTGGTCTTGCAATCTTGCTGAAGTCCTTGATGAATCTTCTGTAGAACCCAACATGACCCAGAAAACTCCTCACTGACTTCACAGAATCAGGTGCTTGCAAAGTCGTCATCACTTCAATCTTGGCGCGACCCACTGCAATCCCTTCTGCAGAAACCTTGTGTCCAAGTACAATCCCATCTTTGGCCATGAAATGACACTTTTCCCAGTTCAGGACCAAGTGCTTCTCTTCACACCGCTGCAATACCGCGCATAAGTTGTCCAGACAGTCTTTAAACAGAGAAGTCATCCATAAAGACATTCATAAACTTCTCAATCATGTCTGTGAAAATGGACATCATGCATCGCTGAAAGGTTGCAGGAGCATTACAAAGTCTAAATGACATTCTGCGATATGCAAATGTACCATAAGGACATGTAAACGTGGTCTTCTCCTGATCATCTGGATGGATATGAATCTGGAAGAACCCTGAATAGCCATCAAAGAAACAGTAGTAGGGATGATTTGCCAATCTCTCCAGCATCTGGTCGATGAAAGGCAAAGGAAAGTGATCCTTTCTGGTTGCGGCATTCAGCTTCCTGCAGTCTATGCACATCCTGTGTCCAGTTACAGTCCTTGTAGGAATCAGCTCGTTCTTCTCGTTCTTCACCACTGTGACTCCTCCTTTCTTAGGAACCACGTGAACCGGACTGACCCAAGCACTGTCTGAAATGGGATAGATGATCCCTGCTTCCAAAAGCTTCATGATCTCCTTCTTGACTACTTCCTTCAGGTTCGGATTCAGCCTCCTTTGATGTTCAATTGATGACTTTGTCTCATCCTCAAGGTGAATCCGATGCATGCACAAGTCTGGCGAGATACCTGAAATGTCATCAAGAGAATAGTCAAGAGCTTTGCGATACTTGCGCAGCTTGCTTAGCAATAAAGTGAGATCTGCATTGTTAAAGGAAGCATTCACAATGACAAGATAAGTTGAATTAGGACCAAGAAATGCGTACCTTAGCCCGGCAGGGAGCTGTTTAAGCTCAACTTTAGGTGCCTTAGCCTCACTCCAATCGCCAAGTGTGGCAGCTCTCGTTGTGCGCGCAGGGTGTCGATCGACACTTGTTGGTGTCGATCGACACAAGTCCTCCTGAGCGACTAATTGCATGACTTTCTCACTAGCGTCCATCATCTTCGCATATCCAAAAGCTGCATCGTCCAAGCTCTCAACGTCCTTCGTAGAAGTGTTCAATGCTCGCTCCAAGGGGTCTGTAGGATTGTCTTCTTTGTAAATCTCCTCAGCAAGGTTGGTGAGTGAATCGACATAGAAGGTCTGTCCATCAATTGTTGGCCTCTTCATCAGCTTCTCCATGTCAAAATTCATCACCAAGTCACCAATGTTCAGCGCGATCCTACCCTTCCTCACGTCAATGATTGCTCCAGCTGTAGCCAAGAATGGTCTACCAAGTATGAGAGGGTCTTTGGGTTCCTCATCATATGCTAGTACCACAAAGTCTGTGGGAATCAAACAATCTCCCACTTTGATAGGAACATCTTTTAAGACACCTTCAGGGATCCGGACAGAACGATCAGCAAGGACTAGGGAGATTATTGTGGCCTTGAAGTCTGTCATGTCCAGCCTTAGAGCAACTGAAAGAGACATCAAGTTGACACTTGAGCCTAAATCGCATAGAGATCTCCCAAACTTGTCTGAAAAGATGGAGCAATCTAGAACAAAGCTTCCCGGATCAGAGAGTTTCTCTGGAAGCCTGTTNTCTGTCCATCAATTGTTGGCCTCTTCATCAGCTTCTCCATGTCAAAATTCATCACCAAGTCACCAATGTTCAGCGCGATCCTACCCTTCCTCACGTCAATGATTGCTCCAGCTGTAGCCAAGAATGGTCTACCAAGTATGAGAGGGTCTTTGGGTTCCTCATCATATGCTAGTACCACAAAGTCTGTGGGAATCAAACAATCTCCCACTTTGATAGGAACATCTTTTAAGACACCTTCAGGGATCCGGACAGAACGATCAGCAAGGACTAGGGAGATTATTGTGGCCTTGAAGTCTGTCATGTCCAGCCTTAGAGCAACTGAAAGAGACATCAAGTTGACACTTGAGCCTAAATCGCATAGAGATCTCCCAAACTTGTCTGAAAAGATGGAGCAATCTAGAACAAAGCTTCCCGGATCAGAGAGTTTCTCTGGAAGCCTGTTCTGAATGACATCACTAACTTGCTCTGATATCATCATCACTCCTTCCTCCATATCCATGTTCTTTGTCATCATCCACTTCAACTATCTCTTTATCACTGGGGTAGCTCTAATGGCATCCATCAAAGGAATTTCAACAACTAGTCTATCCATGATAGCCTTGCATCTAACGTCAAGCAGCTCCTTCTTAGACTTCTTTGGTATCAAGGGGAAAGGGATCTTTGGTTTGTAGATTCTTTCTTCAGTAACGGTCTTGGTCTTGGCTGCATCTGGTGTTGTCCATGGTGGGCGTCGATCGACACCCTCCTAGTGTCGATCGACGCTTGCATCTGAAGTTGATTCTTTCACGTCTGGTTCGTCTGATTTGTCATTCATCTCCATGGGTGTCGATCGACACTGGCTCCGCAGCATCTTCCACATCTTCAAGCTCATTGATATATCTATATTTTGCATGATTTCAGCATCCATTTAGTATAGGTTTCTCATCATTTAGGAACCTAATATAGCATCATTGTGTTGCATTGTATCATTTAGAGTCCTAGAATGTTTTTGCATAGTCCTTGCATGTTTTGGTGCATTTGGAGTCTTAATCAGGTAACATGGATGCTGTGGAGGGATCAATGTAGTTGGAAAGGAATGTCACATCACTTGGAAGAGCAAGAAGTTGCCAAAAAGATGGAGAAGAAGAATCCTGAAGAAGTTTCAACGAGCAGGTTCGACGAAGCTCGTCGAAATTCTTCTCCAGGACGCCCGTTCGACGAAGGCGTTCGACGAGACTGGCCGAAACTCTTCTCCAGGGCGACCGTTCGACGAAAGCGTTCGACGAAGGCTCATCGAAACTTTCCTCCAGGGCGACCGTTCGACGACTGCGTTCGACGAAGGCTCGTCGAAATTCTCCCAAACGCTTGAAGACGGATTGAAGATCGAAGACCCGTTCGATGACTTGGTTCGACGAAGGCTCGTCGAAACTTTCCTCCAGGGTGAAGTTTTGACGAGATGGTTCGACGTGCTTGGTCGAAATTCTCCCAGAAAAACTCTTTTTGTCTTCTTTATGGGTCCCTCCTATAAATACTTTTTAGACCTAATTTTTTTTGTTAACTATTATTCTCTTGTTCTTAGCATAAACTTTTAGCCACTTTGGGCAATACTTTTGTTTAAGCTTGGATCTTTTGAGTTTAATGCAATTTCTCTTTTGATTCTCTTGTTTTATCTTTCCCTAATCATGTTTAGCTTATCTTTCACCTTTGATTTGATGGGCTTAATGATGATTAGTGAGTAGTTCTCTAGAAACTTAGGGATGGGTTAGATTTAGGGTTTTCTAATGTTTCAATCTTGCAATCTAGGATAGATTCTTCCATTTCTCTTCTTATTAAGTAGTTCTTAATGCCAAATAGCTAATCTTTGCTATTTTGGATCATAGGCATTTCATACACCCACCAAGTGTTTGATGAAATGCTTGAACCAACTTAATAAGAGATTTACATTCCTAGCCTAAGATATTAGTTGCCTAGGGTGTTTATCATGCCATTTAGACTTATAATTAATGCTTGCTCATCATTTTAATGCTAACACATCATTAGTTCATTAAGGTGATTAGTAAAGGGATTAGTGCCACACACCATGGATTAGTCTTTATTAGTGTTCTAGGCATAGAGATAGCTTGTTTAGTTGCTTAATTGATTGCAAGATTGGTCATTTAGATGCCCAAATCAATGATTCCATCCCTAGGTTTCGTTTTAGTATTTTGTTAATCTTGCTTAGTAGTAATCCTTGCTTAGTAACTTGATTAGTAGTAATTAAGGCTTAGTTTCATAATATTGCTCTAGTAGTATCTATTTTAGTTTGTGCTTTGCTTTCATTACTTGTTTGTGACTTGCTTTTATCTATTTAGCTTAGCTTAGACTCAACTTTGTATTCTTATTGCATCATCTCCCAAGATGGATTGATACCTCAATATATTGCAATGATATGAGCAATTGAGGAATTGCTTGCAAGATAAAAAGTCTTGTTTCAATTTGGCGCGGTTGCCATATTGGGATTGATTGATCATTAAGATTTGAGTTTGGTTTGAGACTAAGTGATCTTTTTGCTTATTGACCATCTACTTTTCTAGATTTCAGTTTTTCCTTGAATGCATTTGAGATCACAAGGAGACAACAACTTCCAAGGCTTTCAAGACATTGATCAATTGGAAAGGGTTGCAAGGATTGCAAGAAGGGAAGCTGCAAGGTTAGAGAGGTTGAGAATGGAAGAGCAACAAAGAGATCAAGCTCCACAACACATGGCGCAAGCACCAAGGGGGAATGGAAACCCCTTACATGCGCCAAGACTAGGGAGGACTATTGGGGCTGGAGATGCTCCAAATACACATCAAAATCGCTATGGTATCAATCCTCCACCGGTTCAAAACAATACTTTTGAAGTGAAGCCAGCTTTCATCTCTATGGTTCAACAAGACAAGTTCCATGGGTTGCCAATGGAGGATCCTCTAGATCACTTGGACAACTTTGATAGAGTTTGTGGCTTATTCAAGATGAATGGTGTGAGTGAAGATGCCTTCAAGCTAAGACTATTTCCCTTCTCTCTTGGGGATAGAGCAAGGCAATGGGAGAAAACTTTGCCTCAAGGTACTATCACTACATGGGATGAGTGCAAGAAAGCCTTTCTATCTAAGTTCTTCTCCAACTCTAGGACCGCCAAGTTGAGGAATGAGATCTCTAGCTTCACTCAAAAGAGCAATGAGTCCTTCAATGAAGCATGGGAAAGATTCAAGGGCTACACAATGCAATGCCCTCATCATGGCTTCACACAAGAGTCTCTACTAAGCACCATCTATAGAGGTGTTCTACCAAAGATAAGAATGCTTCTTGATACCGCAAGCAATGGGAATTTCTTGGGCAAAGATGTTGAAGATGGTTTGGAGCTTGTAGAGAATCTTGCCTTGAG
Source organism: Alliaria petiolata (assembly GCA_020283515.1). Classification (NCBI taxonomy): domain Eukaryota; kingdom Viridiplantae; phylum Streptophyta; class Magnoliopsida; order Brassicales; family Brassicaceae; genus Alliaria; species Alliaria petiolata. The sequence goes on along the minus strand of JAHZTW010000012.1, from coordinate 4,484,458 downwards.
TGATGGTAATTACAATGAAGACTATGATAGAGCTCCAAGGGGAGGTGATTTTGATGCTCACAAGAGGGAAATGAAGTCTCTACATGACAAGATGGACAAGCTCATGTCCTCAAACCAAAGGCATGTACATTTTGTTGAAGATAATGTGGAGGATTGTGATGATCAAGTTGAATACCAAGAGGGTCAAGAGGTGGTAAATTTCGTGGGAGGCCAAGGAGGATACAACAACAACTATAACAACAACTATAAGGGGAACAACAACCTCTCTTATAGGAGTACTAATGTGGCTAACCCCCAAGACCAAGTTTACCCTCCACAAGCTACTCAAGGAAAGCCTTTTGTGCCCTACAACAATCAACAAAAAGGTTATGCACCAAGGTCTAACTACCAAGGAGGAAACCAAGGCAACTTTGGTGGGCAAAGGTTCAACCAAGGCAATGCTCCACCGGGTTTTAATCAAGCTTCACAAGGTCCACCACAAGACAATGTTCAGCTTATGCTTCAACAAATCCTACAAGGTCAAGCCAATAGTGATGCTAATATGGGAAAGAAGATTGCTGAAATCAACACAAGGATGGACTCCTCACTCAATGAGCTTGCTACTCAAATTGGGGGTCTTCAACAAAAGTTCAAGCAGCTAGAGAAAGGCAAGGCTTCTAGCTCCAACTCTCAAGGTACTCTACCGGGAAAGTGTGAAGCAAATCCCAAGGAGTACATCAATGCCATTACTTTGAGAAGTGGAAAGGAGTTGCCTCCAAGGTCAAGTCCTTTGATCAATGAGGACATTGAAATTCAAGATGGGGAGGATAGCTTTGAAAAAGCTCAAGATGCTATAACTTTTGATGATGTATATATTGCAAAGAAGAGTAAGGAAGTGGTAAAGGAGAAGCCAAAGGAGGATTTGCACAAGAAGGAGTCAAGATTTGTTCCTCCACCCTACAAGCCTAAGCTTCCTTTTCCCGGGAGGTTTAAGAAACAATTGGTGGAGAAATACAAGGCTATGTTTGACAAGCAAATCAAAGACATTGAGCTCAAGATGCCTTTGGTGGATGCCTTTATGATGATTCCACAATATGCTAAGTTCTTGAAGGATACCGTGGCACAAAGAGCAAGGGATATCCAAGGAGTTATGCTAGTTTCTCAAGAGTGTAGTGCCATAATCCAAAGCAATGTGATACCAAAGAAGCTAGGAGACCCCGGATCTTTCACAATACCATGCGCCCTAGGTCCTCTTAGTTTTGAAAATTGCTTGTGTGATCTTGGAGCTAGCATCAACCTTATGCCCTATTCAATTGCAAAGAAGCTTGGTTTCACCAAGTACAAAGAGTGTGGAATCTCCTTGATACTTGCGGATAGAAGTGTGAGGTTACCTATTGGAGTTCTTGAAGATTTGCCTATCAAGGTTAGTAACTTCATCATCCCCACGGATTTCATGGTGCTCAAGATGGATGAAGAGCCAAAGGATCCTTTGATTTTGGGAAGACCCTTCCTAGCTACAGCTGGTGCTATTATAGATGTTAAGCATGGAAAGATTGGCTTACATCTTGGAAAAGGGATTGAGTTGAAGTTTGACATAAAGAAGACTTTGAGGAAGCCCACCATTGATGGTCAAGTATTCTACATTGAGACTATGGATGAGCTAGCCGATGAGTTGCTAGAGGAACTAGCTCAAGAGGACCATCTTGGTGTTGCTCTCACCAAACCACATGGAGAGAATGGGTACTTGGATGAGGAAACACAAGCATACATGCAAATGCTTGATTCGCGCAAGGCTCTAGATGGGGAGGAAGTTTTTACACGATTGGTAGCTTCATGTGAGGGTGAAGTGGAATGTGACCAAGACAAGAGGTCCATGGAAGTTGAGGTTTCAAGTCAAGGGCAAGAGGAAAAGCTAGAGGAGCTTGAGGATAGCGAATGGGCTAAGGACCTTGATGAGGATTGGAGCGAACTTAAGGCCCCAAAGGTGGACCTCAAACCACTTCCCATTGGACTAAGGTATGCTTTCTTAGGCCCTAACTCTACTTACCCCGTAATTGTGAATGATTGCTTGAGTGATGATGAGCTCAACTCTCTCCTTAATGAGTTGAGAAAGTATAGGAGAGCTATTGGTTACTCTTTGAGTGATATCAAAGGCATATCTCCTATGCTTTGTACTCATAGGATTCACCTTGAAAATGAAAACACTTCCTCAATTGAACACCAAAGAAGATTAAACCCAAACCTTAAGGAGGTGGTGAAGAAGGAAATTTTAAAACTTTTGGAAGCTAATGTGATTTACCCTATTAGTGATAGCACTTGGGTGTCTCCCGTGCATGTTGTCCCTAAGAAGGGTGGAATCACTGTGATTAAGAATGATAAGGATGAATTAATACCAACTAGAACCATCACCGGCCATAGGATGTGTATTGATTATCGAAAACTCAATGCTTCTACTAGGAAAGATCATTTCCCTCTTCCTTTTATTGATCAAATGCTTGAGAGATTGGCTAACCATCCCTTCTATTGTTTCCTTGATGGATATAGTGGGTTCTTCCAAATACCCATTCATCCTAATGATCAAGAGAAGACTACTTTCACATGCCCTTATGGTACCTTTGCATATCGAAGGATGCCATTTGGGTTATGTAATGCTCCAGCCACCTTTCAAAGGTGCATGATGAGTATCTTCTCCGATCTTATTGAGGAAATGGTAGAGGTGTTTATGGATGACTTTTCTGTGTATGGTGCCTCTTTTTCTGCTTGTCTTTCTAATCTTTGCAGGGTTCTACAAAGATGTGAAGAGTCTCACTTGGTGCTCAATTGGGAAAAGTGTCACTTCATGGTAAACCAAGGCATTGTGTTGGGTCATAAGATTTCTGAAGATGGTATAGAAGTGGACAAGGCCAAGATAGATGTCATGATCAACTTGGCGCCACCATCAAATGTGAAAGGCATAAGGAGTTTCCTTGGGCATGCTGGGTTTTATAGGAGGTTCATCAAGGACTTCTCAAAGATTGCTAGGCCTTTGACAAGACTCCTTTGCAAGGAGGTGGATTTTCAGTTTGATGGAGAGTGCTTGCAAGCTTTTGAGACCATCAAGAAGGCACTTGTGAGTGCCCCCATTGTGCAAGCACCGGATTGGAGTCTACCTTTTGAGATCATGGCTGATGCTAGTGACTATGCCGTTGGAGCTGTGCTTGGGCAAAGGAAAGACAAGAAGCTTCATGTGATTTACTATGCTAGTAGAACACTTGATGATGCTCAAACCAAGTATGCTACAACAGAAAAGGAACTCTTGGCAGTTGTGTTTGCTTTTGAGAAGTTTAGATCTTACTTGGTGGGATCAAAGGTCATAGTGTATACCGATCATGCTGCATTGCGCCATATTTATGCCAAGAAGGAGACCAAGCCAAGGCTCCTTAGATGGATTCTGCTTCTACAAGAATTTGACATGGAAATAGTGGACAAGAAGGGTGTAGAAAATGGTGTGGCTGATAATTTGTCAAGGATGAGGATTGAAGATGCTTTGCCAATCAATGATTCTTTACCGGAGGAGCAAATTATGATGATCAAGAGCATTGCTAGTGTGCATGGAATTGGAAGAAAGCTTGAAGAGATTCAAGGCATGGAAGCAAAGAGTGAGCCTTGGTACGCTGATTTTGTTAACTACTTGGTATGCAATGAGGAGCCCACTCATCTCAACACCTATCACAAAAAGAAGTTCTTGAGAGATGTGTCACACTTCTATTGGGATGAGCCCTACCTCTATAAGAGATGTGCTGATGGGATATATAGAAGATGCTTGGCACAAGAAGAAGTTGAGAGTGTGATCTTCCATTGTCATGGGTCTAAATATGGAGGGCATTTTGCAACTTTCAAAACAGCTACAAAGGTGCTTCAAAGTGGGTTTTGGTGGCCTACATTGTTCAAGGACACTCATGAGTATATCAAGAGATGTGAGCCTTGTCAAAGGAAGGGGAACATTAGCAAAAGAGATGAGATGCCCCAAAACCCTATCTTGGAAGTAGAATTATTTGATGTTTGGGGAATAGACTTCATGGGACCTTTCCCTTCTTCTTTTGGTAACCAATACATCCTAGTGGCTGTTGATTATGTGTCAAAGTGGGTTGAAGCCATTGCAAGTCCCACTAATGACTCCAAGGTTGTGGTCAAATTGTTCAAGAGCATAATCTTCCCAAGGTTTGGTGTACCAAAAGTGGTGATTAGTGATGGAGGAAGCCACTTCATCAACAAGGTTTTTGAAGGGTTATTGAACAAGCATGGTGTCAAGCATAAGGTAGCTACCCCTTACCACCCTCAAACTAGTGGTCAAGTGGAAGTCTCAAACCGTGAGATCAAAGCTATTTTGGAGAAAACTGTGGGTCTAACAAGGAAAGATTGGTCAATCAAGCTTGATGATGCTTTGTGGGCCTATAGAACAGCTTTCAAGACACCAATTGGGAGGTCTCCTTTCAACCTTGTGTATGGAAAAGCTTGTCATCTACCTGTGGAGATTGAGCACAAGGCTTTGTGGACTGTGAAGCTTCTCAACTACAACATAAAAACTGCCCAAGAGAAGAGATTGGTTCAACTCCAAGAGCTTGAAGAGATTAGGCTTGAGACTTATGAAAGCTCAAAGATCTACAAGGAGAGGACCAAGGCTTTTCATGACAAGAAGATTGTAAGGAAGGAGCTAAGTGCTGGTGACAAAGTCCTTCTTTACAATTCAAGATTGAACTTGTTCCCGGACAAGCTCAAGTCAAGATGGGGAGGCCCCTTTGAGATTAAGGAAGTGTTGCCATATGGAGCCATCACATTGATAGGAAAGAATGGTGAAGACTTCACAGTCAACGGTCATAGGGTCAAGCCATTCTTGGTGCATGAGTCAAAGGAGGAGGCAAGCTCAATTCTTCTTCAAAACCCCCCTCTAGCCTAAAAGGTTTGAAAAGTCAAGCTTAGTGACTTTAAACAAGCGCACTTGGGAGGCATTCCCATTGTTACCCTTTGTATATATTCTTGATTTAGTACTATGATTATGTTTCTATAAGTTTTTGAAAGTTTTAGGTTGAGTATGGAGGACCTAGACTTGAAGAAAAAGGTGTGGAGGAATTTTTTTAAGAAATTTCGGTGAAGAATTTCGATGAAGCTCACCGAAATGTTTGGCCAGGGTGAAATTTCGGTGAACATTTTCGGCGAAGCTCGTCGAAAATCTTTTCCAGGGTGAAATTTCGGCCAAAAGTTTCGATGAAGGCACGTCGAAATTTTCGTCCAGGGAGACTTTTCGACGAAGCTCGTCGAAATTGTTTTAAAGGGCGAATTTTCGGCGAAACATTTCGACGAGTTTGGTCGAAAATGTTTTAAAAACCAGGTTTGCTTGACTTTTCTTCCTTCCTTTGACCGGTTTAATATTGACTTCTCACACTTATATTGAACCGATTTTAGAGGATTTAAGACCCTTTCTTCCCCAATTCCCTCATTCACCACGATTTTCCCCATTTCATAAGAACAAGAACTTGTTTTTATCATTTCTCTCTCAATTCTTCATCAAATTCTTTGATTCCAAGTGCATTAATTCCGAAATTGTTGGTCATTCTTGATTCCTTAGTGAATTTTGACCATACCTTTGCGTGGAACCAAGGTTTGCCTTCTCATCCTCTCTCTTTATCTTTGAATTTTCCTTGAGAATGAATTGGAATTTAGGATTGATAGAAGGTCTTTGAATGAGTTGTTTGAGCTGGGCATAGTAGATTGTTGTTATGGGTGATGATTGCTGAGGTTTTTCAAGGAATAACATGGGAAAATTTTGATTTTTGAACATTTTTATTTTAGGATTTTGGAGAGTTCCGAAAATCCATGTTTTAACCTAATTAATGTTCAAAATTTTGGAATTTGGTTTCTTTGAGCTTGTTTTCCCATGTTATATAGGTAATTAAGCTAGAAACCTCTTGAATTTTAATTCATATTCACTTAGAGAGTGCTTAATTTGAATAATTCCTTGTTAAATTCTTTGAATGCTAAGAGAAATTTTCACTAAATTGAGATTATTTCTTGCTTTATCATTAATTGCCATTGAGTTTTAATTCTTGCAAACCTCCATGGAATTTTATAATTGCATGATTGTGGTTTTCAAAGTTTAAAATTCATCACATACTCACTCTTCTCCAATATTTTGCTTGTATAGGTACTAATGGGGAGAACAAGGAGTGAGGCTAGCAAGAGACAAGGCAAGAGGCCCGTGGAAGTGGAAGCTCGATACAATTGCCCGATACGACTCCTTCAAAATCCCTGTAAGAGCTGTATTGAGCTTAGTAGCTCGATACGAAGCTCGATACAGTGCCAAAAGTTCTTAGCAAGCTTTTTGCTCTTGGTTAAACTCCTTGATCCAAACATGTCATCCACAAACACTAGAAAATACATTATTGAATTAAAAAGTGCAAATATATACAAAGATAGTAATGGGAATGCCTCCCAAGTGCGCTTGTTTAAAGTCAATAAGCTTGACTTTTCAAACTCTTAGGTATGGGGTGAACAAGGAGTGGAATTGGCTTCCCTTCTCCTTTTTTAATGAGTATGGTGCTTGCTCCAGCTTGTAGCACCTTCTTCTTCTTCTTAGACATCTTTGGTGGCTCAGCTATAGGCTCCACAATCTTGAGTCCATCAAACATGGCTTGAAGACTCTCACCATCAAAGCTTGACCCATCATACTCATTGTGATCAAGGGCTTCATTCTCATTCATCACCCCACAAGTGAGATCCATTAGCTGCTCTCTTCGTGGCCGCTCTTCAACCTCCTTAGTGTCACATGTGATTGTTCCACATAGACTCAAAACATAAGGTTTCATAGGATAGAAGACCTTAGCATCCACGTTCTTGAGGATCACTGTTTTATTGATGAAGTCAAGGTTTGCACCAACTGTGTTGAGGATGGGTGTTCCTAGAAGAAGAGGTAGCCTTGCTGCTTGAACCATGTCCATGACAATAAAGTCAGTTGCGACTAGACATTCACCAACTCTCAATGGATAATCTTCTACAAGGCCTAGTGGTTGCCTTGAGGAAGCATCAACAAAGGTGATGTGTGATGAATACTTCTTCATAGTAGTGATCCCAAGGTTATTGAACATCTCAAGGGACATTACATTGACACTTGAGCCAGAGTCACACAAAGCTTCTTCAATCTTCAAATCCCCAAGAGAACAAGAAATCAAAAAATTTCCCGGATTACCAAGTTTTGGGATAACCTTGGACTCATTCTTTGTTGTGCTTGGTGGATCTAGACCCTCAACAGCTCTTCAACCTTCTCTATGTTGGCAAGTAAATTCTTGATGAACCTTATTTGACCCTTGACTTGGGACAAGTTCTGCACTTTAGGCAAAGGTGCACCAACTTTCTTCATACTCCCTCTAAAGCTTAAGAGTAGCTTCTTTTGTGCCTAAGTCAAAACCAGCTGAGGAAAATGGAGTGGTGGCTTGTAGACAAGGAGATCATGAGGCTCAACTTCAGTCTTCTTAGCTACTTCTCTTTCCCTCTCAACAGCACTTGCTTGTGTATAAATAACATCCTCATCGAGCTCCTCCTTACCCATTGGTTTATCAACAACCAAATGGTCATTTTCAATGACCTCCTCCCCCACTTGAACTTCAATGTCCTCATTGATTATAGATTCATCATTGGGACTCTCAAATAGTTGCTCAAATTCGGCAACTACACGCTCATACTCTTCTTAATCAATAGAGTAGATAGCATTGCAATAATCCTTGGGATTTGGCTCGGGTTTACCGGGCAAAGAAGTAGGAGCTCGTGTAGAAGAGGAAGCAATACTCTTGTTGTGAATTATCAGCCATCCTCTTGTTATGACCATACCATCCTCATAGACACCATCTCCTCTTAAAGATCTATCATTGTCTTCACCATAGTTGCCATCACTTTGTGCCAAGTTTTCCACAAGTTCAAGACCCTCATCCAGATATTTTCCCAAGAAGTGTCCATTTCTTGCTGTGTCTAGAAGCATTCTAAACTTGGAAAGAACTCTACGGTAGAGTGTGCTCAAGAGAGTTTCTTCGGAGAAGCCATGATGTGGGCATTGGGTTGTGTAACCCTTGAACCTTTCCCATGCTTCACAAATGCCCTCATTGTTCTTTTGGGTGAAGCTAGATAGCTCATTCCTCAACCTTTTTGTCCTTGTGCTGGAGAAGAACTTGGCAAGTAAAGCTTTCTTGCATTGATCCCATGAAGTGATGGAACCTCTTGGAAGTGTCTTCTCCCATTGATGTGCCTTATCGCGAAGTGAGAAAGGAAACAACCTCAACTTGAAACCATCCTCGGATATGCCATTGATCTTGGTCAGATCACAAATCCTATGAAACTCATCCAAATGGTCAAGAGGATCCTCCATAGCTAACCAATGAAACTTGTTGTGTTGCACCATGTTGATCAATCCACTCTTGATCTCAAAGTTGTTGTTCTCAAAAGGGGGAGGGATGATACATTGGCGATTTGCATGAGTATTAAGAGCATCTCCAGCTCCAATATTCCTAGGTTGACGTGGAGGATGTTGAGGCACTCTAGAAGCTTGAGCCTCATTCCCTTGAGCTCCTTGTTGTGGTTCATTACCACCCAATTCTTGTTGGTTATTCATACCCGCACGCTCTATGCGTGCTAGGCATTCTTGCTCTCTTCTTACCAAACTCCCCTTTTCAAGCGGTGAATGTTGTCTATAGGCTCAACAAGGTTGGTGTGTCCACTAGATCTCATGGTCTTACACCTATAGAGACAAAGAGCAAACCAAGCAAACCAAGCAAGAGAGATTAGTAATCAAAAGAAAAATAAAGCTTAGTCTCATCAAGATTTATAATCCTAACGCACAAAACAAAACCCAATTAGCAACGGCGCCAAATTGATGGGTAAGTTTTAGCTATCAATTACTCAAACCCACTCATGTCATTGTAGTGTTTGAGGATCAATCCAAATGGGTGTGATTGTGACAATAGGAATGCATAAAACTTCTTAATTTAAGTAAGCATAAAAAGGTTTTGTTGTCAACAAACCAAACAAAAGTAACTAGAATCTTAATTAAGCAAATGATGCACTAATCAAGCTATTCAAAGACTAATTAGCTACTAAACAAGATTATCAAATGACTAAAACGAATCCAAAGATGGGGTTACCAATCTAAGGTGTTAAAAGTACCAATCATTGATGTCAATCAATCTCAATAAATGCTAATCCCTAAGTTTAGAACTAAAAAGCAAGACTAATCCACTTTCATGGCACTTATCCCTTTATTAATCATCCTAATAAAGAACAAATTATCATTTGTGAAAAGGAAGCTAACAAGCATTATGAAACAGTTCTAAAATGCCAATAAACACCCTAGACAATCACTTTCATGAGCTAGAAATGTAAATCCCTTATTTAGTTGGTTTGCGAATTTCAACAAACACCTTGTAGATGGAAAATTCCCAAAGACCTAGTTTTAGCTTGATCAGGGTTAAACTAGTATTTAGATCACTAAACAAGGAGGGAAATGAACGAATCTAACCCTAGACATCAATATCAATCCATGAAACACCCTAAATCTAACTCATCCCTAAATCCTAAGGAAACTACTCACTAATCATGATTAACCTTCAAATCCTATGAAGGAGATGAAGATAAACATGATTAGAGAGATAGAGATGAAAGATTAAGAGAGAGATAAACACTAAATTTCATAAACTTAATTAAAGGTCTTAAAAATCACTTAGAAACCAAAGAGGAAGGTTTTCCAAGGAAGAACAAAATATTAAAAGATACTTAGGAAATTTAGGTCATTTGGTATTTATAGTGAACAGTGGACGAACCGGGTCAACCCGAAACAAACCGGGTATGCAGCTCGATACGCTGCTAAAGAACTTCTCCAAGGGCTGTGTCAAGCTTGTTAGCTCAACAAAGATGCTCGATATGCCGTCTTCAAATCATCAGCTGTTTCAAATCATCGGCTGGGTCTTGTATCGAGCATGCTAGCTCGATACAAATGCTCGATATGCTCCTTCCAAAACTCCGGGACGACTTGTATCGAGCTTGCTAGCTCGATATGAAGGTCTATATGCTCCCAAAAGAACTCTTATCCTTAGTTGGCCACTTATCTTCCTCCTCTTTGTCATCCATCTCTCCACATGGTCATCTAAGCCTCCAAAACACCTAATAAGGACTCAATATGTACAAATATGCAACAACCTAATGCCTAAACTCACTAAAAGTCCTTATTAGGTATTTTGGAGGCTTGGAGGACCATATGGAGATTCATGGGTGATCAAGATGAGGAAGAGAGTTGGCCAAACAAGAAGTAGACGATCTTTAGAAGTGTATCGAGCTACTAAGCTCGATATGGTCCACCGGGGAAGACGGAGCAAGCATACCGAGCATTTGTATCGAGCTACTAAGCTCGATACAAGCCCATCCGGGATTCTGAAGACGGCGTATCGACCATTTTAATCGAGCTACCAAGCTCGATACAAAGCCAGTGGAAGTCTTGCAGCAGCGTATCGAGCATCTACATCAAGCTACCAAGCACGACACAATCCTTGAAGAAGTTTTTTAGAACTGTATCGAGGTGCATATCGAGCTTGCAAGCTCGATACACTGTCCGATTTTCAGCCTTAAACCGGGCCAATATCCGGTTTGTTCCGGGTTGACCCGGTTCGTCCACTGTTCACTATAAATACAAAATAACCTAATTTTTCCTAAGTATCTTTTAATCTTTTTTCTTGCTTAGAAAACCTTCCTCTTTTGTTTCTAAGTGATTTTGTAAGACGTTTTATTGAGTTCATGCAATTTAGTGTTTACCTTTCTTAATCTTTCATTCTCTATCTCTCTAATCATGTTTATATTCATCTCTTTCATAGGATTTGAGGGTCTAATCATGATTAGTGAGTAGTTTCCTTAGGATCTAGGGATGGGTTAGATTTCGGGTGTTTCATGGATTGATATTGATGTCTAGGGTTAGATTCTTTCATTTCCCTCCTTGTTTAGTGATCCTAATGCTAGTTTAGCCTTGATCAAGGAAAAACTAGAGTTTAGAGAATTTTCCACCCACAAGGTGTTTGTTGAAATTCTCCAACCAACTAATCAAAGGATTTACATTCCTAGCTCACGAAAGTGATTGTCTAGGGTGTTTATTGGCAATTTAGAATTGTTTCATAATGCTTGTTAGCTTTCTATTTACAAATGAGAGTTTGTTCTTGATTAGGATGATTAATGAAGGGATTAGTGGCATGAAAGTGGATTAGACTTACTTTTTAGTTCTTAGCTTAGGGAATAACATATATTGTGATTGATTGACAACATTGATTGGTTCTTGGAACACCCTTAGATTGATAACCTCATCCTTGGATTCGTTTTAGTCATTTGATAATCTTGTTGAGTGGTTAATTAGTCTTTGAATTGCTTGATTAGTGCATCAATTGCTTAATTAAGGTTCTAGTTACTTTTGTTTGGTTTGTTTGCTTAGTTTGATCACTTAAGTTGATAGTTAACAACAAAACCTTTTATGCTTCCCAAGATTAAGAAGTTTTATGCATTCCTATTGTCATAATCACACCTTTTTGGATTGATCCTCAATATCCTACAATGACATGAGTGGGTTTTAGTAATTGATAGCAAAAACCTACATATCAGTCAACTATGTGGGTGGCAAAGGTTATCAACAAGGCTACAACAACTATAGGAACAACAACAATCTTTCCTATAGAAGCACCAATGTGGAAAACCCTCAAGATCAAGTCTATCCCCCCCCCCACAAAACCAAGGCCAAGGAGCTCAACAAAAACCATTTGTTCCTTTCAAACAACATTCAAGGTTATGTTCCCTAGAACAACTATCAAGGGAACCATCAAGGGAATTTTCAGTCCAAGCAAGGTCCTCCACCGGGTTTTTCACAAGATTTGGATATGAGGAATGTTCTCCAACAAATTATCCAAGGTCAAGCAAGTAGTGTTATGTATGTGAGTAAGAATATGGTTGAAATTCACAACAAGGTGGATTACTCTTACAGTGACCTTAACTCTAAGTTTGACACTTTGAGCTCCAAGATCAAGCAAATGGATAACAACAAGGGTGTTGCTTCCTCTTACACGAGCTCAAGCTTCTTTGCCCGGTAAACCCGAACCAAACCTCAAGGACTATTGCAATGCTATCTATTCTATTGATGAAGAAGAGTATGAGCGTGTGGTGACCGAATTTGAGTAACTTTTTGAGACTCCCAATGATGAATCTATAATCAATGAGGACATTGAGGTTCAAGTGGGGGAGGTCATTGAAAATGACCATTTGGTTGTTGCTAAACCAATGGGTAAAAAAGAGCTCGATGAGGATGTGATTTCTACACAAGCATGTGTTGTTGAGAAGGAAAGAGAAGTGGCTAAGAAGACTGAAGTTGAGGCTTATGATCTCCTTGTCTACAAGCCACCACTCCCTTTTCCTGAGCTGGTTTTGAATAAGGCACAAAAGAAGGTACTCTCTAGCTTTAGAGGGAGTATGGAGAAAGTTGGTGCACCTTTGCCTAAGATGGATAACTTGTCCCAAGTCAAGGGTCAAATAAGGTTCATCAAGGATTTGCTTGCCAATAGAGAGAAGGTTTAAGAGCTGATTGAGGGTCTAGATCCACCAAACACAACAAGGAATGAGCCTAGGAGTATCCCAAAGCTAGGTGATCCCGGGAAATTTTTGATTTCTTGTTCATTTGGGGACTTGAAGATTGAGGAAGTTTTATGTGACTCTGGCTCAAGTGTCAATGTGATGTCCCTTGAGATGTTCAAGAACCTTGGGATCACTACTATGAAGAAGTATTCATCACACATCATCTTTGTTGATGCTTCCTCAAGGCAACCACTAGGCCTTGTAGAAGATTATCCATTGAGAGTTGGTAAATATCTAGTCCCAACTGACTTTATTGTCATGGACATGGTTCAAGCAGCAAGGCTAGCACTTCTTCTAGGAACACCCTTCCTCAACACAGCTGTGCAAGCCATGACTTCATCAACAAAAGGGTGATTCTCAAGAATGTGGATGCTAAGGTTTTCTATCCTATGAAACCTTCTGTTTAGAGCCTATGTGGAACAATCACATGTGACACTATGGAGGCTGATAAGGGATCAACAAGGGAGCAGCTAATGGGTCTCACTTGTGGGGTGATGAATGAGAATGAAGCCCTTGATCACAATGAGTATGATGGGTCAAGCTTTGATGGTGAGAGTCTTCTAGCCATGTTTGACAGACTCAAGGTTGTGGAGCCTATAGGTGAGCCACCAAAGAGGTCTACGAAGAAGAAGAAGGTGCTACAAGCTGGAGCAAGCACCATGGTCATCAAGAAAGGAGAAGGAAAGCCAATTTCACTCCTTGTTCACCCCATGCTTAAGGGTTTGAAAAGTCAAGCTTAGTGACTTTAAACAAGCGCACTTGGGAGGCACTCCCATGTTTATCTTTGTATATATTTGCATTTTCTAATTCAATAATGTGTTTTCTAATGTTCGTGGATGACAGGTTTGGATCAAGGAGGTTGAGCCAAGAGCAAAAAGCTTGCTAAGAATTTTTGGCACTATATCGACCTTCGTATCGAGCTACGTAGCTCGATACACATAGCTCGATACAGCTCTTACAGAGATTTTGGAGGAGCCGTGTCGGGCATCTGTATCGAGTTACTAAGCTCGATACAGACCGACCAGGGATTCTCATCTAAGTGTATCGAACATTTGTGTCGAGCTATGTATCGACCTACATAGCTCGATACACTACTTTTTCAGGTAAGTCAATGGAATTTGATCGGTTTAATTCACTAAACCGGTTTTCCCCCTTCTTCTTCTCCAAAACACGAAAATCCTTGCCCTTCTCCATACACACGCGATTTTTTTGCTCTTCCTCTCTCAATTCTCAAACAAATCTCGTGATTTCAAGTGCTACTATCTCGAATTCTTGTGCTAGTTTTGTTTCTATACCCATTTTCGTTCATCCTTTCACTCATTCAAGAGGTAAACAATCCAAAACCAAGTTTTTCATCCTTTGCTCTAATGGTGGAAAATTTGGGGGATTATGTATTAGGATGTTCGAATTGGTTGTTTAGGGCTTGGGCATTGCTTGATTATGGTTAGGGAGTAGATTTTGAGTGATATACTAGAATTTCCATGGTTAGTTTTCGAACATTTGACACTTAGGGTTCATAGTGCGAAAATTCAAATTACTTTCTTGAACCTTGTTAGATTTTGGGGTTTTCATTTGCATTAGCTTGCATTAACCATGTTTATGGATTGCCAATTGATAGCACTCGAAATTAGGCAACTTGAATTTTTTGCAAAAAAAATTTTGTTTGCCAAATTTTTTGCTAAGTGTGGAATTTAAGTGATTTTCGAAAATTTGGCATTGTCTCTTGCTTATGGCTTGCTTGATGCATTGTTTGCTTGATAAAAATGAGTTGTTAATGCCATATCCAAGCTTTGTTTGTTTCAAAGGTACAATGGCATCAAGGAGTAGAGATGGAGACTTGGCACAACAAGAAGGGGAATAGGTGGGATGGAGCTTTGAGGAGAAAACGGCAAGAAAAAGGCTTGAGAGAATGCATTTTGAGCCTACGAAATTTGCAAGCCGAGGCTTCTTTCAAGAAATCGGGTTGTTGAGAACTTTTGATGAGCTACTTGAGAACATGGAGCTCTCTTCTTTGGCAACCATGGATTGTCCCACGTACCCGGAGGCTACTTTGCATTTTCTGTCCACAATGGACTTCTCCTATGAAGATCCAAATCTCCCAACACCATCGACGGGACTCATGACATTCACAGTCTGGGGAACTGCTTTCAGCCTGGCCATACAAGACATATGCCACGCCTATGACTTGAATGATAAGGCGCCACTGGTGGAATTCCCGCAGTTCGAGTCAGCGAGGGCTCTATGGGATTTGATAGGTGATGGAAACTTCAGGAACAACAAAGCCAAGATAAGCAAGGTGAGGAATCCTTTGCTAAGATACACGCTTCAGCTCCTTGCCAACACCCTCTCGGGAAGAACCACGTCCGCCACAGTTGCAGAGAACGAACTTAGCTTCCTCTTTTAAGGCGTGAAGGAGACCATGTGGGACGAAGGTTGGCTCTCG
The DNA here is from genome assembly GCA_020283515.1 of Alliaria petiolata. Classification (NCBI taxonomy): domain Eukaryota; kingdom Viridiplantae; phylum Streptophyta; class Magnoliopsida; order Brassicales; family Brassicaceae; genus Alliaria; species Alliaria petiolata. The sequence continues at coordinate 4,469,361 of JAHZTW010000012.1, read as the reverse complement.
GGTAATGAGGAGGATCCAGTGGAGGATAACGTTGGAGAAGATGTGAACTATGGATGCATCTTGGCCTCTTCACTAACAAGGTACAAAGCTTGGGCGCTAATGGCAAGGTCATGCTCAGTCTACATAGGAGGCTTTCTCACTCCTATGTTCGTGAAAGTCGGGGTTGATCTATTAGCATTCGAGGCATGTATGGGTCGAGCTTACATGGACCAAGACTACATGGTAGCAATTGGTTTCTTTGGACCCCCTCCAGCCCCTAACACTTATGTCTATCACTTCACCAAAAAGGCAAATGAGAGGAAGGCTTACATCCTCCCAAACCCGAATGAAGTGCTAGTGGATTGCATCGAAGGCCTTGAGTTCTTGCCCTCTGATGAAGAGTGTTACATGGCGATAGGCAGCACAGCTGAAATCCCAATTTCGCTATACTCCTCTCCTTCCTCCTCCTCCTCTTCACGTTTTTGAGGTATTTCCACCTCCCTTGTACATATTTCTTTTAGATTTTTATTTCATCATATTGTCATGTTGATTGACGTCTCCCTTAGACCTTTATTACACAAGGGACTGTGTAATTTAAGTTTGGGGGAGAGGTTGAGAGATTTTACATTGTGTTTTGTAAGTCTTATTTTTCTTTCATGCATTTTGAGTCTCATGCATTTCATTTAAGGCATAGAAAAACTAAAAAATTTGAAAATTTTCCAAAACGATTTTCATTTAGATGTTGTATTTGCATATTAGGATTGAGTCTAGTTGCATTTCATGTAGGATTTGCATTCATATGCATTGGGAGCAATGATGAGCTTATCCTTGTAGAGTGTCAACTCTTGTAATCAATTCAATGCCGTAGTTAGTAGTTCTTTGATGCAATTGAACAAGTTTTCAAAGTAAGGAAGAACCATGTTTGGATCACTTCACTTGTCACTAGATTTTAGTCGAAATAGGGTCTTGAATTTGATAACCAACTCTACTCACTTGAACCGAATTTTAACATCTAATTATCATGCCTTGCATTGAAAATTAATTCATGGATTGTATACATATTTGAGCTTTTTTACTCACTTTGTCACCCTCTTGCTAGCTCAAGTAGTACCCCCACCTTACCTTACCTCCTTTGAAGCCGGATGTTCTAGTGATATTGCTTGTAAGGCCTTATTTTGATTGAACTTAGCATAAAGTGTTAGGTTTGAGATGACAAGTTTAGGCTCTCATGTAGATTTTAGCTCTCGCATTTTGGGGCTAGTAATAAGCTTAGGATATGGGGTTTGGGTCGTGGTGTTGCTTGGTGTGTTGATCGAAATTTTATGCTTGCATTTTAGCATGTTCAGTTGTGGAAAGGAGTAGAAAGAAAGGGTGATTAAAGGCATTGTGGAAAGTAAGGGGAGCATAGATTGAAATGGTGGATCTTGTGTGATTAAATGTATAGCTCTAAGTTTGAAAAGTGTTAGGTAGCCTTAAGAAAAGAAAAAGAAAAAAATCAAAAGAGCCAAAAGGCCAAAGAAAATAAAGGCTACCTAGGAATAAAAAGAAGGGCTAAGTTGTTAAAACATCACACCATTCGCTATGAGTTAAAGGTTGAAGAAGATTCCCCTTAGCGCTATAAAAAGAAGAAGTGGTTTATGCAATTCATCAGTTTAGCAAGGCACAAAGAGCCTTGGGAGATAAAGGGTAGCTTTGGAAGGTTGAGTGAGCTTGAAAAGAATGAATTATAGGGGTTTAGGGCCATAGATAGCATTACGGGTAGATGAGAGTCTAGCCTTGTATGCATCACTTGCCTTTTACCTTTAGCATTATGCATAAAGTTCAGTCCTCTTTGAGTGAAACCCTTGTTTGAAATGGAAGCCACATGAATTGGGATCACTTTTATCTCAAAGCCTAATCCCTTAGCTAAATGAATTCACTTGCATCGCATTGTCATGATTCACGGTTTGCAAATTAATGAATGTTAAAGAGTTGGTTGGATAGGAAGACTTATCTAGATTGAGATCTTTGTGCATTTGATTGTTGTGATGAGAATGGCTAACTCTTTTGGAGTAGGATGAATTCAAATGCATCTTATAATTAAGAACTAGGACATTTAGTTGATTATGTTTGTTGGAATTTTTGGATATTGAGCTCCTAGTTTCACACTTCTCTCTTAGATTTGTCATGTTTGTTTGTTTGAGGGCAAGCAAAAGCAAAGTTTGGAGGAATTGATAGACTCATAATTTAGCATGTTTTGGCACTCATTTAGGATAGTTTTTCATTCACATATGCATTCATTTAGTCACTTTTAGTCTCATTTGCATCCATATTAGAGTTTAGTGAGTTTTATCTTAGGTTGTTGCATGTTTGTACATATTAAGTCCTTATTAGGTATTTTGGAGGCTTGGAGGACCATATGGAGATTCATGGGTGATCAAGAGGAGGAAGATAGTTGGCCAAACGAGAAGAAGACGATCTTTAGAAGTGTATCGAGCTTAGTATCGAGCAACTAAGCTCGATACGACCTGGCAGTGAAGACGGANGACGATCTTTAGAAGTGTATCGAGCTTAGTATCGAGCAACTAAGCTCGATACGACCTGGCAGTGAAGACGGAGGGAGCATATCGAGCATTTGTGTCGAGCTTGGTATCGAGCTACTAATCTCGATACGACCTGGCAGTGAAGACGGAGGGAGCATATCGAGCATTTTTGTGTCGAGCTACCAAGCTCGATACGAGTCCACTCGGAGTTCTGGAAGCAGCGTATCCATCATTTGTATCGAGCTAAGCTCGATACAAAGCCAGCCGAAGTCTTGAAGATGGTGTCTCGAGCATTTACATCGAGCTAAGCTCGATACAGCCTGCGAAGGAAGTTTTTAGAAGCGTATCGAGCTGCATATCGAGGTAGCAAGCTCGATACGCTGTTCGATTTCCAGCCTTAAACTGGGTCAATACCCGGTTTGTTTCGGGTTGACCCGGTTCGTCCACTGTTCACTATAAATATACAATGACCTAAATTTTCCTAAGTATCTTTTAATCTTTTGTTCTTACTTACAAAACCTTAATCTTTGGTTTCTAAGTGATTTTGTAAGACTTTAAATTGAGTGTATGCATATTAGTATTTATCTTAGTTAATCATTCATCATTTAACTCTCTAATCATGTTTATCTTCATCTCTTCCGTATGATATGAGGGTCTAATCATAATTAGTGAGTAGTTTCCTTAGGATCTAGAGATGGGTTAGATTTAGGGTGTTTCATGGATTGATCTTGATGTCTAGGGTTAGATTCATTCATTTCCCTCCTTGTTTAGTGATCCTAATGCTATTTTAGCCATGATCAAGCTAAAACTAGGCCTTAGGGAATTTTCCACCCACAAGGTGTTTGTAGAAATTCCCCAACCAACTAAACAAGAGATTTACATTCTTAACTCATGAGAGTGATTGTCTAGGGTGTTTATTAGCAATTTAGAACTGTTTCATAATGCTTGTTAGCTTCTTTTTCACAAGTGAGAGTTTGTTCTTGATTAGGATGATTAATGAAGGAATTAGTGCCATGAGAGTGGATTAGTCTTGCTTTTGGTTCTAAGCTTAGAGATTAGCATATATTGTGATTGATTGACATCAATGATTGGTTCTTAGAACACCTTAGATTGATAACCCCATCCTTGGATTCGTTTTAAGTCATTTGATAATCTTGTTAAGTAGTTAATTAGTCTTTGAATTGCTTGATTAGTGCATCCCTTGCTTAATTAAGGTTCTAGTTACTTTTGTTTCGTTTGTTTTCTTGGTTTGATCATTAAGGTTGATAGTTAATAACAAAACCGTTTATGCTTGCTTAGATTAAGGAGTTTTATGCATTCATGTTGTCACAATCACACCCAAATGGATTGATCCTCAAACACTAATATGACATGAGTGGGCTTTAAGTAATTGTTAAGAACAAGAAAAAATCCTCTTATCAAGCAAGTTGTCCATTTTCTCATTAAGAGATTTTATGTACTTCCTTCTTTGGTCCTCATAAGCACCATCACTTCTATAAGATCTATCATACTCTTCACCATAGTTCCCATCACTTTGGGCCAAGTTTTCCACAAGTTCAAGACCCTCGTCCACTTCTTTTCCCAAGAAGTTTTCATTGCTTGCTGTATCTAAAAGTATTCCAAACTTGTGGAGAACTCCACGGTAGAGAGTGCTCAAGAGAGTTTCTTCGGAGAAGCCAAGATGTGGGCATTGGGTTGTGTAACCCTTGAATCTTTCCTAAGCTTCACAAAAGCTCTCATTGTTCTTTTGGGTGAAGCTAGATAACTCATTCCTTAACCTTGCTATCCTTGTGTTGGAGAAAAACTTTGCAAGAAAAGCCTTCTTGCATTGGTCCCATGAAGTGATTGAACCTCTTGGAAGTGTCTTCTCCCATTGATGTGCCTTATCCCCAAGAGAGAATGGAAACAACCTCAGCTTGAACCCATCTTCGGATATGCCATTGATCTTGGTCATATCACAAATCCTATCAATATCATCCAAATGGTCTAGAGGATCCTCCATAGACAACCCATGAAACTTGTTGTGTTGCACCATAAAAATCAACCCACTCTTGATCTCAAAGTTGTTGTTCTCAACTGGAGGAGGGATGATACCTTGGCGATTTGCATGAGTATTAGGAGCAACTCCAGCCCCAATGTGCCTAGGTTGGCATGGTGGATGTTGAGGCACTATAGGTACTTGAGCTTTATTCCCTTGAGCTCCTTATTGTGGTCCATTACCACCCAATCCTTGTTGGTTATTCATACCCAAACGCTCTATGTGTGCTAAGAATTCTTGCTCTCTTCTTGCAATAGCTCCCCTAGTCAAGCGGTGTATGTTGTCTAGAGGCTCAACTAGGTTGTTGTGTCCACTAGATCTCAAGTTCATGCACCTATAGAGACAAAGAGCAAACCAAGCAAAAGAGATAGTAATCAAAAGAAAAATAAAGCTTAGTCTCAAGTAGAATTAAAATTCTAATGTACAAAACTAAACCCCAAATCGGCAACGGCGCCAAATTGATAAGCGGATTTTTGCTATCAATTACTCAAACCCACTCATGTCATTGTAGGTACTTGAGGTTCAATCTAATTGGGGTTGATTGTGACAATAGGAATGCATAATACTCCTTAATCTAAGCAAGCATGTATGGTTTTGCGTTTAACTATCATCCTAAGTGAACAAACCAAACAAACCAAGCAAACAAATGAACTAGAACCTTAATTAAGCAAATGATAAGCTAATTAAGCAAATCAAAGACTAATTAACTACTAAGAAAGATTAACAATTGACTAAAATGAATCCAATGATGGGGTTACCAATCTAGGGTGCTTCAAGAACCGATCTTTGATGTCTAACAATCACATTAAATGCTAATCCCTAAACTTAGAACTCAAAAGCAAGACTAATCCACTTTCACGGCACTAATCACATAACATCCTAATCAAGATCAAACTCTCATTTGTGAAAAGGAAGCTAACAAGCATTATGAAACAGTTCTAGATTGCTAATAAACACCCTAGACAATCAATATCATGAGCTAGGAATATAAATCCCTTGTTTAGTTGATTGGAGAATTTCATCAAACACCTTGTGGGTGGGAAAATCTCTAAGGTCTAGTTTTAGCTTGATCATGGCTAAACTAGCATTAGGATCACTAAACAAGGATGGAAATGAGAAGATCAAAGCATAGACATCAAGATTAATTCCTAAAACATCCTAAATCTAACACATCCTTAGATCCTAGGGAACTACTCACTAATCGTGATTAAATCCCCTAATACCATGAAAGAAAAGTTGATAAACATGATTAGAAAGATCAGAAGATGAAAGATTAAGAAAGATAAACTACAAATTGCATAAACTCTTAAAAAGATCTTACAAAATCACTTAGAAACCAAAAAGGAAGGTTTTCTAAGCAAGAACAAAAGATACTTAGGAAAAATTAGGTAAAAGGTATTTATAATGAACAATGGTCGAACCGGGTCAATCCGGAACAAACCGGGTATTGACCCGGTTTTCAGCTTGAAATCGGGCAACATATCGAGCTATGTAGCTCGATAAGTTGTTAAAGGTTTTCTTCAAATGTTGTATCGAGCTACCTAGCTCGATACAATTGGTCGATATGCTCCTTTTGTCTTCCCTGGTGGTTTGTATCGAGTTTGGTAGCTCGATACATTCGGTCGATACGCTTCCTTCAAGATCTCGGATAGGTCTGTATCGAGCTATGCAGCTCGATACATATGCTCGATATGAAGCCTCCATCTTCTCTGTTGGTATGTATCGAGCTTAGTAGCTCGATACTAAGCTCGATATGCTGCTAAAAGATTTCTTCTTCTCATTTGGTCACTTCTCTTCCTCCTCTTGATCATCCATGAACTCCACATGGTCCTCCAAGCCTGCAAAACACCTAATAAAGACTTCATATGTACAAATATGCAAAAATCTAGGCTAAGACTCACTAAACTCTAATATGAATTCAAATGGGATTAAAAGTGACTAAATAAATGCACAAGAAGATGCAAAACTATCTAAAAGGAATGCCAAAACATGCTAAATTATGAGTCTATCACTCCGCCAGCTCAGTTTTTTCTGTTGTCGTCTTCTATGAATTTTTGAATCAAATTCTATTATTTCGCGAGCCTCTGTCTTGGTTTTGTCTTCTACATTGTCCGAATTTCTGTAAGGTAAATTTTGTTACTCAAGACTAACTGTAGGTGATTATCAATCTTTCTTTTTTTTCTCTTATCTCTCGATAACCAGACTATGTGTCCTTGTTAGTGAAAATCAGAAGCTAGTCCTTGTTGTGTTAGGTTCTGTCTTGTTTCTTCTGCTGAGTTTTTGCCACTTTTTAGCTTGTTACTCTAGTTCACATTGTTTGTCTAGCGAAAGTATTTGTAATGTATGATTTATCTTGCTGATTCTCTAGATAATTAATTTCTGCTGGTGAGTCAGAATTTCATTAGGTGATTTCAGAATTTCAGGTGGTGATTCCAATTAAAATTTCTCTTTAGATCCCCATCAAAGTAGTTAAAACGTTTTTCTCAATGTTAATTGTTTTCTTCCAAATAAATAACTAAGAAAGTAGCTTAGAATTTCAAAATCGATTGTCTTTTGTCCAAGTAAATTAATTTTGAATTTGGCGCATATGTATGTGCTTGTGCAAATCAATGATGGCAGTTTTTAAGTGCAACAAATGCTAGAAATTAAGATAGATAAAATATAAGAACGAAAATGATACTCTATCTAGCAATACTCTGGACTCGCGCTCTGCTCCAGGCTGCGACTCCTCCTACCTCTTCCGAGGCGCTCGTCTGCGTAATGACGTGAAGAGCTGGCACCAGTCTCGTACACGCTAGGTCTAGGAGGTAGCGGATCACCACGCTCTGCCGCGTCTGATGTGCGGAAACAAGAGATTTTGCGAGGTACTAAGACTGTCGCTAGAGATTCCCACATCCTTTGGAGAAGCCTGTTGTTCTTCTCCTGGCTTGCCATCATCTAATCCTTACACGCCCTCTCGTTAGACAAGTCAGGTCGAGGGGTAGCATGTACTCACCAATGATTGGCGCACGTGCGCTGGCTCGTCTGGTAGCAGCAACTGCCCTCATGCATATATCTACAGGTGAATGTAGAAACTCCATATCATCTCTAGTCAGCAGAGTCAGCCCCTCGATCGGGAGCTTTGTGAAACACTCGTCTTCATCTCTGTCTATTAAAGCATAAGCCCAGGTCATGACACCCTTGTAGATAAAGTGGTAAATAGAGAAGTAGATCAAATCGATGACGTTCCTATTCTTGAAGACGCCGCATGGAAGAGGGGCGACGCCATGATACGCGAACATCACACCGGACATTAAATATTTTTTATCCTAGTCATCTCACATTTTTTGTAAATATTTAATTTGTTTTGTTCTAGTCATATCAAATTATTTTTGTAAATAGTTTTTATCCTAGTCATATCAAATTATTTTTGTAAATATTTAATTTTATTTATAATAATCAATTTTATTTAATGATTAAAACTGATTAATGTAGATGAAATTGGATGTTAAATATTTTTTATCTTAGTCATGTTACATTTTCACGCCAACATTTTATGTTAAATTTAATATCAGCAGTTTGTGAGACGGAACCAATAAAATTAAAACAAATAAATTTTTGAGTAATTGCACTACAAAATATTTAATAACATACTATTTAGTTTTTTTGCGCCACAAACTTTTCTTTTGTACTTTATGTATGATAAAGTCTTCTCTACCATTATTTTTTCTAACTAATTACATGTATTTCTCTTTTTCTCTCTTCAGATAACTTCCGATGAAAAAGATGAATAAGAAAGAAGAAGACTAAGAAGAAGAAAGAAGAAGAAGAAAAAGAAAAATAGTGAATGATGGTGAAGGTGGAGGTGGAGGTTGGTGATGGAGTCTTGATGACGATGATGGTGATGGTGGCGACGGGACGGTGGTGACAATGGTGACAGACTTAAAGGTAACGCTCATGACGATAATGCGGTGGCGATGGTGTGGTAAAGGTGAAACTTAAGCAATAACAAAGTAAGTTAAGTTGTTATTGATATAACTTTATATAATTTTGATAAGAGCATCTCCAACCCCATTGCAAATTTGATGTCAAATGTTATTTTGCAATAAAATATGTTCCAACCCAATCTCATTTTCAATTGCAAAATGGCATAATGCCATTTTTGGTTTCAAATATGGAACCATCTCATTTTCAATTGCAAAATGCAATTCAACTTTTTATTTATAAAGTAGTCCTTCAAATTTTAGATATTTTAACTTTTAGAGTTATAAATAATTATTTTGATGATAATTTTTTTTTTATGATTATAAATATTAAAACACTTTAATATCTAAAATAAAAATGCAAATAACATTATTTAATAGAAAATATAATAACATAATACTGAAATTAAAAATAACAGAAATTAAAAATCTACTTTGTGTTATCATTTCTATGTAGTGTAGTGTGTTTTTATTTATATTATAATAATTAAATTTCAAGAATATCATAATTTATGGAAATTTTGAAAGAAATTAAATAAATGAGTCAATGTGTAATTTTTTAAAAAATGTGTATAATTAGCAATTAATAATAAAATATAAAAAGAAGAATATACTTAAAACATTCCTTTTGAAATGAAAAATGCAATTATGGGTTGCAGAGAAATCCAATTGCATTTTGAAACTATTGTATTTTGCAATGAATAATGCAATTATGGGTTGGAGATGCTCTAAGTTAACAAAGTTAGTTAATCAGTAACACATATTTTCTATGATATGGTAACTGGTTAACACGATAGTTTTTAAGTTTTCATATTTCAGATTTTTGATGATATGATAAGTCGATGACACGATAATTTTTTGAAATGATAACTGGGCTAACATGAAAATTTCATATTTTTAATAATATGACCTACCACGCTATTTCCACGATACGCTAATTGCTTTAACTCGTTAACTGTATAATAACTGTGTCGGCTTGCATGAACAGTGTGCTTTCTCATATAATTGAATTATTGGTGAAGGAGCGAAAGAGTACTCGAAAAAGGCCAAGAGGTATTCTTGACGTGAACGGCCGCATTGGTCAGTAGAGTGTGAGAACCTTAAGGAGAAAGATTTCCAGATGGATGGTGAATAGTGTTTCCAGACATATGGTGAACAATATTATCAGAATTTTACGTCGGCAATAGAGTTTCATACCAATAGTATTTTGTGTAATTAAGCAAAACAAAAAGGATATTTTTGGGTTGATTTATTTTTTGGTTAAAATTAATTTTCTCTCCTAGTTACATAATTTTCAGTTATTATTGATTACCATTTACCTAATTTATCAGTCAAGTATATATATATATTAAAACTAGGTGGTTGATCCGCACATACATGTAAGCATGAGATTTTTAATAACAATAAGCTAATTGTAATGTTTAATAATAAAGTTTATCATTTATAATAAATAAGTGATTGCCCGCACAGTCGAATAACGTATAAACGCAAATTAATTTTGCATGATTGGTAGAATTTAAAATTGTTGATTTTTAAACTTATATTTATGTAGTAATTAATATGTATAGGATAATATTTTTAATATTTTGATTGTTATATTAAAAATTAAGAGTTTGTTTGTTTATAACTTTGGTATTTGTAATAATATAAAATATAAAAAAAAGCTTGATTCCTAAAAGAATGTTTTAATATGTTGGAGAAATTATATGAATGAATGAATTATTATGTGTAAGATAATATTCTCAAAAACTTTAAAGAAAAAACATAAACAAAAAAAAAAATTCTTTCATTTTTATTCTTTCGGTCTTCTTTGACTTATACTTTTTATTCATGTTATTATGGTTTATTTTTTCATCCGGTTATTTTTCATTCCATTTCTGATCTGGATTTCTCGCTGTATAATGGGAATGCATTTACATATGATATTAACTTTTGTTCTTGTTTGAAAATGGGAAGGTAACGAAAGCTCTGAAAATTCCATTTGGTACAAATTATATACTTAGTAGTATTATATAGATAATTGAATATATATTTTATAATGTATTATAAAACTTGAATATATATTTTCTTACATAAAAAATAAACATATATATAGCATTACACAAAAAATAATTTTTTTTATATATATAACTAAAGTTATACATATGTTTTCTAATTTTTCGTGTGAGTTTAATTATTTTAAAATGACTCAAATATTTTTCTTTTTAAAAAAACAAATATCATGTCACATTTACATGTCATCAATAAAATACACTAACTTTGATTGTAAAGGTGACATTTAAGCATTTTTTACTAATGTTACTTCACAATTAATGGTGAAAGTGTTTTAAACTTTCAATAAAAAGTTAATTAGTTTTTTTAACCATTTGTATTATGCAAATGTTTTATCATGTTTGAATTTTATTTCAAATTCTATTATTTTATAATATTTTTATAAAGTAATACTTTTATTCTTTTTTTTGGCAGCAAGTAATACTTTTATTCAAAACTTGTTTTAATGCTATTTTAAGATATTTATATAAATTAATAAAATACCATAGTCCTAAAATTATTAATTTATAGTATTTGTTTTCCAAACTCATTTGATAATCTAATATTAATTTTCTTTTCTTTTTCTATATAAAAATTATAATATGTACTTGTGGTAAAATTTCTGAAATTATATTTTATATAATCTATTATGAATATATGTAAAATTTGTGAAATCATAATATTTATCATTTTTTTTTATTCAACTTTATTAATTTTAGTGTTATGATTGAACAAAAGTTTATATTTATTGGAAGTAATCCTAATCAAACCAATGAGAAAATATCATATCACATTTATATGTCATCAATAAATTACACTAACTTTAAATGTGAAGGTGACACCTAAGCATTTTTAACTAATTTTACTTCTCAATTAATAGTAAGAGGATGATCACTCTAAACTTTTTCATCAAAGTGCCTTCTCAATTAATATATATGTCTTATATTCCCTGCTTAAATTTTCTGTTAGGGATCATATATATATATATATATATATATATATATATATGATCTTACATTTATATATGTTTTAAATTTTTATAGCATATAATTATTATCTGTTGTGAATCGAATGAATTTCTGTTTATTATTATGAGGATCAAAGGTCTCTTTATATAGTGATTACATAAAAGGATAGAAAAGGAAATAGTCTTTTTACTACTTCTACAAGGAAAAGGAAAACATCTACTAATCCTATTGGACTAAGGAGTCCTGGCCGCCTATGGTCTAATGGACTGGGCCGGTTATGGAGATTCAACCTCAATGGATTATAACACTCCCCCTTGATTGACATAACCGGTTGTGATGATGGGATCATAGTAATACGCTTGGGGATGCTGCCTCATTAAAACCTTTCTAAGGAAAACCCAGTGGGACAAAACCTTAGCGAGGAAAAAGAGTACAGCACGCATTACTCCCCCTGAAATAATCATCACTCTAAGTCCTTTAATCGGCGCATGCCGATCTGATGCATTAGCTTCTTCAATGTGGAGATTGGAAGCGACTTAGTGAATAGGTCGGCTGAGTTGTCGCTGGAACGGACTTGGAGCACTTTGAGTTCACCGGTCTTCTGTAGGTCGTGAGTGAAAAAGAACTTTGGTAAGATGTGCTTCGTCTGATCTCCTTTGATGTATCCATCCTTCAACTGAGCTATGCATGCGGCATTGTCCTCGTACATGCTGGTCGGTTCTTCTTTCCCTTCTATCATCCCACAATCTCGTCTAATGTGTTGAGTCATTGACCTCAACCAAACACATTCTCGGCTGGCCTCATGGATCGCCAATATTTCCGCGTGATTGGACGATGTAGCCGTGAGTGTCTGCTTCATGGACCTCCACGAAATGGCTGTTCCATCGTGAGTGAAGACATATCCCGTCTGGGATCGACCGTTGTGCGGATCCGAAAGGTAACCTGCATCAGCAAAACCAACTAAACCTTCATTGTTAAGGTTAGTGTAAAACAGACCCATATCTTTCGTCCCTTTCAGGTAACGAAGTATGTGTTTGATCCCATTCCAGTGCCTTTGGGTCGGACAAGAACTGAATCTTGAAAGGAGGTTCACGGCAAAGCAAATGTCCGGCCTAGTGTGACTAGCCAAGTACATTAACGCTCCTATGGCACTGAGATATGGCACTTCGGGACCAAGGATTTCTTCATCCTTCTTCTTTGGACCGAATGGATCACTGTCCAGACTAAGGCTTCTCACCATCATTGGGCTACTCAGTGGGTGAGCCTGGTCCATATTAAAACGCTTGAGTACCTTTTCTGTATATGCCATTTGATGCACAAGGATTCCATTATTGACGTACTCAAGTTGTATTCCCAAACAGAACTTAGTCTTTCCTAAGTCTTTCATTTCGAATTCCTTCTTTAGGTATTCAACCGTTTGGGATATTTCCTCAGAGGTTCCTAGGATGTTCAGGTCGTCTACATACACCGCGATGATTACGAATCCCTTGTCAAATTTCTTTATAAATATGCATGGACTTATGGGATCGTTTTTATAGCCCTCTTTCACTAAGTACTCGCTTAGTCTATTATACCACATGCGACCTGATTGTTTTAATCCATAGAGCGATTTATTCAGCTTAATACAATGCTGGTCTCGAGAACTTCTTTTATCTTTCAGCTCTATTCCCTCTGGGACTTTCATATAAATTTCGTTATCCAGTGGACCATATAAGTATGCGGTTACAACATCCATTAACCGCAAATCCAATTTCTCTCTTATGGCCAGACTTATCAGGAATCTAAAAGTCGTTGCATCCACCACAGGGGAGTATGTCTCCTCATAATCGATTCCTGGCCTTTGTGAGAATCCTTGTGCCACAAGCCGTGCTTTGTGTCTAACGATTTCACCTTGTTCGTTTCTCTTCCTCACAAAGACCCATTTATGTCCAACTGGTATAACATCACGAGGTGTCCGAATTATGGGACCAAAAACCTCTCTCTTCCTTAAAGAGTTTAACTCCACGTTTATAGCTTCTTTCCATTTATTCCAGTCTAATCGACGAGTGCACTCTAAAATGGACGTGGGTTCTAGATCCTCATTCATGAGCTCAAGTGCTACATTGCATGCAAATATTTCATCAATGTCGACATTCTTTCTGTTCCATTGGATTCCAGACGAGACATAATTGATCGCGATCTCTTTGTTATCAGGAACTTCAGGCCCATGAAGCTTGGCGTCCCAAGCAACATTTTCCGGCACCTTAGGTTCATTTATGTCTGGAACGTCCACTATCTCCTCGGTCTGAATTTCAGCACCTTTCTTTAATTTCCGAGGAGTCTTATCTTTGGAACCAATTGGTCTTCCACGTTTCAATCGTGGTTTAGACTCAGTAGCCGCTTGACTCGGTCCTTCTTGGACATCAATACGAATTGGTGCATTCACGGCTGGTATATATGATTTCGTTACCCTCTTTGGGTCTGCAAAGGAATCTGGCAATTGTATAGCTAGCTTTTGCAAATGTATTATCTTTTGGACCTCTAAATCACTTTCACGAGTCCGGGGATCTTGCCATTTTAAGGATGTTTGATTCCATGCAATTTCTTTTACCAGCCGGTTTCCATCACCTAATGTTGGAAAAACGGATTCGTCAAAATGACAATCCGCGTACCTGGCCTTAAATAAATCTCCGGTGGTCGGCTCAAGGTACTTTATGATCGTGGGTGAATCATATCCAACATATATCCCCATCCTCCTTTGAGGTCCCATCTTAGTCCTCTGTGGTGGTGCAATCGGCACATAAACTGAGCAACCGAATATCTTAAGATGGGAAATGTCTGGCTCTTGTCCCGATAATAATTGGGATGGGGAATATTTATGGTCACTAGATGGCCTGATGCGAATTAGTTCGGCAGCGTGTAAGACAGCATGTCCCCAAGCGGATACAGGAAGCTTTGACCTCATGAGTAATGGTCTAGCAATCAACTGTATGCGTTTTATAAATGACTCGGCCAAGCCGTTTTGTGTATGTACATGTGCCACGGAGTATTCAACACTTACCCCCATGGACATACAATAGTCATTAAACGCTTGGGAAGTAAATTCACCAGCATTATCCATTCGTATGGTCTTTAAAGGAAAGTCTGGAAAGTGAGCCCTTAGGCGTATTATCTGAGCAAGGAGTCTTGCAAATGCCATATTCCGTGATGACAATAAGCATACATGTGACCATCTTGTAGATGCGTCAATGAGGACCATAAAATATCGGAATGTCCCACAAGGTGGGTGTATTGGTCCGCATATGTCTCCTTGAATTCTTTCCAGGAAATTTATTGTTTCCTTAGTCACTTTCACTGGTGATGGCCTTACAATGAGTTTCCCTTGTGAACATGAGGCACAAGTAAGATTCTTTGGGATTACTCTCCTTTCTTTCAAGGCGTGCCCATAAGTATTGGCTATCAATTTTCGCATCATATTCGACCCGGGATGTCCCAGCCGGTCGTGCCATAGGTTGAACCTATCCGTAAACTCTTGGTTTGCGGTGGCATTGGCCTCAATCATATTGACCTTAGTGCAATATAAGCCGGTAGCTATAGCAGGTATAGTCTCTAGGACTTTCTTTTGGCCTTGGACGATTTCAATTATTTGGAGGAACTCTCGGTTTCCTTCGTCCATTGTTTCAACATGAAGACCATTCATTCGAATGTCTTTAAAGCTCAATAGGCTTCTCTTTGAGCTGGGGGAAAACAATGCATCCGCAATCTCTAGATGCGTCCCCTTAGGCAATAGGACATTGGCCTGGCCGTAGCCTTCTATTAGGCCGGCCATGCCTGCTATAGTACTTATATTGGCCTTTTTCAATGTAAGATTTATGAAATATCTCTTGTCCTTTAAAATCGTGTGGCTTGACCCACTATCCACCACGAATTCATCTATGTTGCCTTTGATTTAAAAACAAGAATTATGTCTTAAAAGCCATTAATTATTAATTAAGCAAATCCAAACAAATCCAAAGACATAAATCCAAATGAAAACAAAACATGAATGCAATACAATTTTAATGCCTATTTTAAACAATATGATGTCTCCGTGAGATCATCCATAAGGTCATCTCGTTCATGATCGAAGTCGCCTTCCTTATCATGCTGGATCATGTGGGCTTCTGGATTCTTCCCTTTAACACTCTCTTGATAAAGTTCCACAAGGTGTTTGGGAGTCCTACATGTCTCGGCCCAATGATTGTCCATCCCACATCGATGGCAAACAGACTTAGTCGGGTCGGACTGGTGTCTGGTTTGGTTCCCGTGGCCACGCCCTCGGCCACGGCCTCGACCGCGGTTAGAATCAGATCCGCGGCCATTCCCTCTACCATATGGGTGGTAGCGACCACGCCCTTGTCTCTTTCCACGTCCACGACCATTATCCCTTTGGTATCTCTGGACATGGTTTGCCTCGGTTTCCATCTTAGTGTCCTCGGCCACGTGGGTTCAGGAAGTGGGATTGATCCAGGAGGTCTCATTTCGCTGTTTCTCATCAGCAATTCATCGTTCTGCTCTGCAAGCAATAAACAAGAGATCAAACTTGCATAGGTCGTGAAGCCTTTCTCACGATACTGTTGCTGTAGCAACACGTTGCTTGAGTGGAAGGTCGAGAAAGTCTTTTCAAGCATATCCTTCTCTGTCACAATCTCGCCACATAGCTTCAATTTTGAAACTATCTTAAATAGGGCCGAGTTGTATTCATCCACGGACTTAAAGTTTAGGAGCCTTAAGTTAAGCCAATCATATTTGGCCTTAGGCAGTATAACCATCTTCTGATGATCATATCTTTCCTTTAACTCCTTCCAGAGATCAAGAGGATCCTTAAGCGTCAAGTATTGATCTTTGAGACTCTCATCGAGATGGTGGCGTATGATTAAAATCGCCTTATACCTATTTTTCTCGGATTCGTTATTTGCATCATTAATGCATTCACCGAGCCCTTTTGATTTCAGCATGATCTTTGCATCTAAAGCCCATTGCAAGTAATTATCTCCTGAGAGATTAAGGGCTGCGAAGTCCAAATTGTTGACTTTCGACATCTGAAATCAAGCATCGGTTTTTCTCTTAGGATTTTAGGGTTTCTTTCAACCGATTTTAATTTATGCATTTATCAAGCAAGTTTCCAATTTTAATCCTAACATACAATTCTAGGTGATAAATGCAGAAATGAAATTTTCCAAATTCAAAATAAGGCAATTGTCCAAATTTCAAATAAGGAAACTTTCCAAAAACAAATAAGGCAATTTGCAAGTTGCGATTTTAATCAAACAAGCAATTTTCCAAATTCTAAAATAGCATGTGATTATAGATTAGGGTTCATCCGATTTTTAGGTTTGATATTAGCTTGCATGAGATCAAATTCGATTTTGGTTATTCAAAAAATCAATGATAAACAAGCAAATCGATTTTAGGGTTCTTATATGCTTATGTCCAAATTCGATTTTAAGATGTGCAAGCAATCAATCTATTTCAAGCAATCCGATTTTTTAGGGTTCTAGTTTAGCTTAGGTTCAATTCGATTTTAAGCTCTCAAAAAATCAAACAAGTAGAACATGGAAGAATCGATTTTTAGGGTTTGATAATATTAGGTCAGAATTCGATTTTTACGTTCTAGGGTTTTAGAGATTTTGTTTCTACCTTTGATCCTTCTTTTGGGTTGACTGGAAAAGAACCGGGAGCTAAAGACCTCGGAAAAACCTTAGGATCGGATCGCACACGGTGAAGGACAGCGGCGGCTGATCGGCGGCGAACGGCGGCGGACGGCGGCGAACCTTCGGATTTATGCTCGGCGGTTGCTAGGGTTTATCAGAGCAAGCTCGTGCTGATAACGTGTTGTGAATCGAATGAATTTATGTGTATTATTATGAGGACCAAAGGTCTCTTTATATAGTGATTACATAAAAGGATAGAAAAGGAAATAGTCATTTTACTACTTCTACAAGGAAAAGGAAAACATCTACTAATCCTATTGGACTTAGAGTCCTAGCCGCCTATGGTCTAATGGACTGGGCCGGTTATGCAGATCCAACCTCAATGGATTATAACATTATCTACCTTTTTTATATGTTTTCTTTATGATTATTACTATGTAATATTGACGCTTTTGTTTACTCTGTGTTTTCATCTTTTTCAAATTTATGTTGCCTATTATTTTTTTTTTAATAAGCCAAAACCCGTAAACCCTCCAAACCTTAGAATCAGAGCATATAAATATGGTCTCGCTTCCATCATAACTCGATCATATGACATTTAGATCTTTTCAGTTGAATTAACGACACTTGATTTTTATTTTTTATTTTTTCACATATATATTTCCTTATTCCAGTCCCTTATGAGACACTAAACATTGCCGAAATCGATTTCCGGTTCGGTTTTTAAACTATTGCTGGAAACTGTCCACCATCTGCACGACGTCTTTGAAATTTCTCTTCAAAATTTCACAGCTTTGGATTTGATACACGTTTCCTTACCATATTTAAAAATATTTTTTTCTCACAAACAACCAGTAATTACACGATCTTTTAAGTTTTTCTATGACGAAGGCAAAAGACTTAATTTCGGACTTCCCAGACTCTGTCAAAGACCTAAGTTCTTATTATTGAACTTTGAAATAACTTGTAACATTTAATGGAATAGATCAATATACTAGTTAGAGGAATTAAAGGAAAAGATATAGTACATATGGTAGTATTAGAATTCAATGTATAAGACAGATTCGCTATATATTATAAGAGTGATTACAATTTTTTTGAGATTTATAAAACCGAAAAGGAACTCATATATATCTTGTTGTGACACGAACCATACAAATGCCATAAAAATAAATCATAAGCTTATTAATAGATATATCTAGATATGATTTTAAAGATAGGTAGACATCTTGACTTATATATAGATATAATGATAGGGTTCCAAGATTATACAATATGCCTAGTGAGTGATATATATTGATATATATCCCTAACATTTAGACATATAGTTGTCTTCTCAGCACTTGTTCCATGGTACTTCAAAGCTCCAGCACTTATTATCATACACCCCGAGACTAAAACACAGAGAGATAAAGTTTACTTTTATGAGTTTACACACTTACGGTGAATATCTAGAACGATGTGTACAGAGTACTTACATTATTAAGCTAGCTTAGCTTGCTTGTTGCTCTCCAGCATGAGACCGAAGTGAATATGAGGAAAGTGGGCCCACTACAAAATGTGCGACCAATATAATCAGAAGATTAATTATTAAATTGGTTTATTTGATTTTTTTTGCTAAAGGTTATTAAATTTTCTTATCAAAATGTAAGAGATAGTACTTCTACCTATATGGATCACCTATACATAAAATAATGTTATTATACGGATAAATTACGTATATGCAACACCTATACATAAAATAATGTTATTATACGGATAAGTACGTATTTATATTTATATACCACACCTATGCATACACAAATACCATAATAGGGATATGATGAATGGCAAACCATTTTAATGAATTTTAATTTTTTATTATCCAATACAAATAATTAAGGTATAGAGAAAAATATTTGAAAATTGTAAATGGTCATTCTTTCTATGATTTTATATGAAAATTTTAAAATAATATGAACCTCTAAATTTAGAAAGAAGACAAACTTATTTATATATATTTAAATTTTGTTTTGTTAGATAACATCAAAAAATATTTTTATATCAAAGTTGTACTTGTTATATTTATATAACAAGTACAACTTTGAATAATATAAGTAACTATATACTTGAATAATATAATTATTAATATAAAATTAAAAATAGATTTTATGTTTATACACAAAGCGTTAAATATATATATATATATAAACTTAAGTTTAGATAGTTAATCACATCTTACAACATAAATATCATACTACTGCATGAGTATTACTACGCTATTATACTAATTAGACGCTAGCTGTGTACTCGTATACTTGTAGTTGTCAGAGAAGCTGAAGGCAACAAAAGTAGCATTTCTTCGTATCGAAGAGTATAAAGTTAGTATCCACATACATAGAAGACAATAACAATGGTTTTGAATATTAACATTTTGTTTGGGTGGTAAGAGTTTTGTGGGCAAGATGATTATTACGGTGCAAATATTAATCAAACACGTAATCTTAAAAGAGCCACAAACGCGGCAGTTTGTGGTAAAATGCATCATATGTAGATTTAAGACTGTTATTGCTATACTTTCAAAAAGACTGTTTTGCAATTTGAAATAATGCGGCCTTAATAATTAATTCTTATAAACTCATGTATTTCTTTTTAAGCCAAAAAAGCTCAGAGTTTTATAAAAAAATTTGCATTTAAAAAAAAATATATAAACCACTTACATTCTTGGCGGCGGTGCTGAATGCTTCTCTGTGGCTTATGTCTGGATTATTCGCCTTGATCCTCTGAATTTCCTCTCTTCACAGTTTTCAATTTTAAACACATAAATCAATAAATCTTTCATAACTGATTTCGATCATTATATACATTATTATATGATAAATAAATAAATATATATATATATATATATATGTGTGTGTGTAAGAAGTTTTTGTTACTTTATGAATTGATTGTACGCTGAAGGTACTCGCTGCCTCTTCTCAGGCGCTGAAAGGCAATATAAGAAATATGCATAAGTTATTTTATGTTTACTTCTTAGTCTTCTTTACTCCTCTTAGTCCTCTATAAAAAGAAATGTGACACTTACGACGGTTTACAACTCTTTGCTCAGTAATGGTACGAGTTGAAACTCTGGAAGGGATTTTGGTGTGGCCTCTTGAGGATGATCCATACTCTGGCATTGCATAGTTTGTTGCCTATTCATTCATATTTAATCATCGATTATTAAAAATATAAAATTCTAATTTAGTTTTAAATAACTTAATTTTTTCAGACCAAAAATGATGAATCAGAAGGATTGAGTTGCAATCATATATGTATTGTCTAATTTAGGAAATGAAGAGAGAATAACAAAAGTGGACCAACTAAAAGACGTTTTTTATTAAATGTTAAAGAGTAGTAAAAGACAAAACCTTTAAAGAAAGGAATCTGAGAATATATTTAGAAAAAGAAAACAAAACATAACCTATGAAACCCTAACATTCATGTCAATCAAATCATAGAGGAAGTAGCCCACATCAGGATACAGATCAAAACATAAGCTAGGGCTCTATGAAAAAGCAATTATTTAAAAAGCTGCAGATATCAGTCACAGCTGGAAAAAGAATACTAAATAAATTTGAAAAAACAAAAGATTTAATTAAGTAATAAATTTGTTTGGGGCTATGCAGATGTAGACGGCGGCTGGAGGCAGAAACATGCAACAAGAAGCTCAGATCTCTGTCTATATCATTCTTCTTTCAAAACAAACAAAAGAGCCCTAAATTTCAGAGGGACTGTTCAAGTTTCTTTAAATTACAATAAACCCTTAAAATTTAGGGAATTGTGAAGAGAGAGAGAGTAGTGACCTGGAAATTAGGGCGTGAAAGCGACTGAAGAGCAGCTGCCATGTTTACAGACCACAGATTAGTGCAGTGGCCGCATCGGACGGTCACGATGTCGAACAGTCTGCTGCATGGGACACTCACCTTCACATTTTTAACCAAAACAAAACCTCATAAATATTAATTGATTCGTTTCTTTTCTTGGATATTTGGGTTTTTCTACCCAGATCCATCAGATATAGATCGACGAAAAGCTTATATGATAATTATTCATTAAAAACCAAAGAAAATATATTGCTATTCCTGTTAATATAGATCAGATATTCTCCTATAATCTATTTTGGATTTGCAAGGAAATTTTTTTTTGAAGTGATATTAATGCAATCAATTTTTATTATTAAACAAAACTAGTTCCATGAGATAGATGATCATCTTCTATTTCTCATGATGCATCTGTTATAGATTAATGAATAGAGGACACACAAATGCATGAGTATACAAAAATATTTTATCTTATAATTCACAACTTAAATTATAAGTTTCTTGAGAAAAGCAAGAAAAGAGAGAAGATGATAAATCTATATGATGGGTGAAAAAAGTCATGTATAGCAGAAGGATGGTGACTTCTCTCTGGCACCAGAAGCTAAACGAAATATTTGTTACTGACAAAAATTAAATTAGATGGATTTTAAATGGATGAGAAATTTGAACGTTTGTAAGATAGTGGAACTGATGAAAAAGAGCCGCACTACTCTTTTATCAGAAACCAATATATAGTACAATATAAATAAAGGTAGATCTATACATGCTTGATTATATCTTTATATATACATAATTTTCAGAAGCATTAGATCCATTATATATATATAGATAACATTAAATATAGCAATTATACCGCAAGAACTATGTTGCAGAAGTTGCAAGGGATGTAGCAAAGTTGCTCGGTCGCGGAAGCCATGATCGACCGGAGAAATCAGACCAAATTAACTAGTTGTTTGTGTTTAGGAATAGATAGAAGATGAGATCAATTATGTAGGTGAAAAGCTTCTCTCTCTCTCTATCTCTCTCTCTATCTCTCTCTCTCTACACGAACAGACACTTGCCTTAAAAACGGGTATTGTGTACCTGAACAATTTATGCCAATGGATCATAAATATATGTAAATTAATAAATGGGAAAGATAATAAGCCTAAGGAGAGGATGAGAGTTAAAGGGGCAAAATTATTTTATGCAATGTGAAGGATTTGGGAATTTCGATGTAGGGTTGTGTTCTATGTCTTTTAACGAGTAGGGTCCGCTTGACTCATGGGGTTGCGTACCATAAAATAAATTTTTTAATCCAAATATTGGGATGTACTAACCAGATTAATCAGATGTAATCGCAATTAGTAGAACAAAACTGTCCCCATTTTGTTATAAACCCTCTAGTTATAGGTTGACTATGCGGTGACCTTCTATATCTTTTAAGTTTGTTAAAGAACAGAATCAAGGTGATTTACTATCTCTATAAATTAATAAACTCTATAAATATACTTTATAAATTAATAAATTAATAAAAATTCTATACAAATATATAGTTTCATTAATATCATAAATTGTTAATTTATATATATTCCCTCCATTTTATAATAAGTAATTTTTTAGGGATTAAAAATTATTTTAAATTATATTATGTTTTCAATTTTCAATAAAAAATTAATTCTAATGTTTTTAATCATTTGTGTTTGATAAATTATTTTATAATTGTATTTTATAGTTTTTTTAAAATCAGAACTTATGACCTAAACTCATATAATTAATAAGCTGATCCGAGCTGAACCATGAAATATTATATCACATTCTAAGTTGAGTCGTGCTGAGCGAGCTAACTCATTGCCACCCTAAACTTTCAATAAAAGTTAATTAATTTTCTATTATTTTAACCATTTGTAGGCAAGTTGTTTTACCGTGGCTGAATTTTATTTCAAATTCTATTATTTTATAATGTTTTTATAAATAATGATTATATTCAAAACTTGTTTTGATGCTATGTTAAGATATTTTCATAAATTAATAATACTCTAAATTAATAAAATATCATTGTCCAAGATTATTAATTTTTTTTTAGAATTTTTACTACCCCATTGGATAATCTAGTATTAATTTGATTTTCTTTTTCTATATGAAAATTATAATATATATTTGTTGTAAAATTTGCAANGCAGCGAGAGTTGGTTGATTTTACATTAGTGATTCGAGTTCGAGAACAAATCTTAATAATTCCTAACATTCTGTCTAGACCTGCAATTTAGATCACCTGAGAATCTCCATAAACCTAGCGTTTTGTCTCCTGAAGTTTACATCGCTTTTAATTGCTTTCTGTCTTTACTTTTATTATTCTTCCTAGCTTAATTCAAATTTAGAAAACTGAAGTGTGACTATCCCTTCTATGTGGATTCGATCCCTAAGTACTACAACTGATCTCTTAATTTGAGAGAGTTGTTTTAGGGTAAATTTGACCCATATCAAATTTTGGGGTCGTTGCCGGGGAAGGAGATTTCTAGTATTAGGATTTTGTCTAGGTTTTTATTTTTGTTTTTGTTACTGATTTAGTTTCTCATCTTTGGTTTTAGGTGCATGCACAGTACCAGAAGCAACAAGGAAGAGGAGCTAGTCCCATTGAACCAGGAGCTCGGTCATCTCGAACGCACAAACCGAGCATCTGCTCGAGCGTCGATCGACACAGAGAGCATCGATCGTCACCATACTTTAGTGTCGACCGACACCGCTTGTATCGATCGATACCAGACGCAGACCGAGATGGCAGAACCACTGATCCTAATGCGCAACGAGGCAGGCGACATTGTTGACCTACAAGGCAATAGAAGGAACGCCCAAGGCCAGAGAATCGATGAGGCTGGCGCCGTCATAGTCGAACCAGCGATACAAGACGCCCCTGCAGAAGTTGGACGTATGAGAACATTAGGCGAGTACAACCGCCCAGACCAGTTCTATGCTAATAGAGCTGCGATCCGTCCTCCTGCATTCCAAAGGAATGACTTCGAGCTGAAGCCTGCCTACTTCCAGCTCGTAGCTCAGAATCCTTTTCATGGTCTTTCTAATGAGCATCCCATGGACCACATAGAGAGATTTGAAGACTTGGCTTCAAGCATTAAGGCCAATGGAGTTACATATGATTATCTCTTCTGCAAGCTTTTCCCTTAGTCGCTTGCTGGAGATGCATCACACTGGCTGAAGCAATTGCCACCAGGATCTTTGACTACATGGGAAGACACAAAGAATGAATTCTTATGCAATTTCTTTGATGATGCGAGATCAGAAGAGCTGAGGACGAAGATCACTACATTCTCGCAAGGACCCACTGAAGCATTCAAAGCTTCGTGGGTGAGGTTCAGATCTTACCAGAGGGACTGCCCTCACCATGGTTTCAGCGAGCCGCAGCTTATTGGAATATTCTACCGCGGGTTCGACTGGAGGTATCAGATGGCCTTAGATGCAGCAAGCAATTGCAACTTCAACACCAGATGCCCAGAAGACGCAATAGTGCTTATAGAGAATTTGGCCTCTAGTAACAGCACCAAGAACGCAGACTTTGAAAGAAGACAACACGCTGGAGTGAATGGAGGAAGCCAAATTGCAGAAGTCAACAAGAAGCTGGACATCTTGATGGGGAAAAAGCAAGTTCACTTTGCTAATGAAGTTGATACTTTTGAGCCTGAAGAAGAAGGGGTTAACTACATAAATGGAGCTGGTTTTCAAGGACAGAGATTCAACAATCAGCAAGGCTATGGTTCTTCTTACCAGAAGCCTTTTCAGAACAACAACTTCCAGAGAAGCTATGGAAATTCACCTTACCAGAAGCCTCCTGCATAAGACAATAAGATGGAGGCTTTGATGGAACAGCTTTTAGAAGGGCAACAGAAGATGACAGTTAGCTTTAATGGGAAGATTGACACATTATATCAAGATGTGACTGGAAAGATGGACGCCATGTACCAAGACTTGAATGGGAAATTCGAATCTCTGAACAACCATGTCAAGAAATTGGATACTCAAGTTGCTCAAACTGCAGAAGCTGTTCGTAGGCAAGAAGGTTTCCTTCCAGCGAAAACTGATACCAATCCGAGACACCATGTGAATGCCATCACGATTCAGAGTGGAAGAAGCCTTCAACCAGTGCTGAAAGAAAGCCTGAATGCTAAAGAAATCGTGGAGTTTCAGGCTGACGAAGATGATTTTGCAGATACAGAGCAAGTGTCGATCGACACCACTGAGTGTCGATCGACAACGGTAGAGGAACTCGAGCAGTCGGGCCCGATCGAAAAAGTATCCTCGACACAAGAAGCCAGTGTCGATCGACACCTACATAGTGGTGATCGACACCCTACACAGACCTCGCTACATCAACCTGAAACTTCCAAACTTGAAGAGGAAAAGGTGTATAAGCCTAAGATACCCTACCCCCTGCCTCCCATAAGATCTAAACAGGAGAGAGAGGAAGCTAGATGCAAGGAGATGATGAGTAAGTTGACGGTTGAGCTACCCTTAGTTGATGCAGTCCAACTTTCACCTGCATTAAGAAGATATGTCAAGAGAATGGTTGCAAACGGTGTGAGTCCTGAGGAAGGAGCATTGCTTACCAGAGATATGAATGCAATTCTCTAGAACATAGTTCCAAGGAAGAAGAAGAAGGTGAGAGTTTCTGAATAAGTCAGTACTGTGATTCAGAGGAGGATTCCAGAGAAGTTACCTGATCCAGGAAACTTTGTGCTAGATTGTTCAATCTCAACAAGAAAGTTTCCTCGTTCTCTCTGCGATTTAGGTTCAAGTATCAACTTGATACCATACTCAGTTGCTGTTCGAATTGGAATGACTGATTTTAAGCCAACTAGAATCTCCCTTGTCCTAGCTGATCGATCTAAGAGAATCCCATAAGGTGTCTTAGAAGATGTTCCTTTGAAGATTGAAGGCTGCATTATTCCCACAGACTTTGTGGTTTTGAAGTACGATGAAGAACATGCAGACTCTCTTATTCTGGTAAGATCATTCTTGGCTTCAGCTGGTGCCATCATTGATGTGAGGAAAGGGAAAATAGAGCTTGATTTGGGTGATGTTGTCATTAATTTTGACATGGACAAGTTAAGGGGACCTTCCACAATCGATGGTCAATCGTTTTCAGTAGAGTCGTTCTTGGATCAAGACCCAATCATGGAGCATTCGGATGTCATTACTGCTGGGAATGACAGGGAGCTGGATTCTAAAGAGCAAATGAAAATATTGGCTGTTCAAGAGGCATTGGATGGAAATTATGAGAGAGCTGTGGAGATTGAAGACTGGGGTGGAAATGATCATCTCTTCAAGACTATGAGCAGAGAAGATGTTCTAAACAATGCTAAGTTGATGGAGGACGACGTTTTCATCATGGAGACAAGGATTGCGGAGCTGAGTTGCAGAAAAAGTGTAGAGATTCGAGCTGCTGGTTTAGTGTTGATCGACACCCTTCGCGAAGCACTCCAAAAGTTGTTTCAAATCCATCACCAGTGGTCAAACATACGACTCCACATCCTTCTGCCCATAAACCTCGAAGAAAG
>JAHZTW010000012.1:4311880-4378549 GCA_020283515.1 Alliaria petiolata | reverse complement strand
TGATATATCATGGTTTTTACCCATTTTTGGACCATGATATAAGTCTTTTTATAGAGTCTTTTGGTATTTTTAGAGTCCTATTAGAGTCTTTGCAGGTTTATCTACGTTTGGAGCATAATTAGAGATTATGGAATTTTTTGGAGCATTTTGGAGAAGCATCCGAAGTGATGGTGTCGATCGACACCAATCAGGACCGCCAAGTTTCACGGACTTCCATCAGAAAAAGGAAATCAGCTGAAGTTCTCATTATTTACAAGGTTTTCATCGGCTGGAGAACGCGTCCAAGGACGCAAAATAAAAGGCAGCCAAGACAAGGACTCCAATGGTTTTTTTTTGGAAATTTTAGTAGTGTTTGATTTTCTCTTCAACTTCCGTTTTGTAAAACATCTCTGTAAAACTGGTTTTTCGTTATGTAATACTATATATCGCTTCTGTGGCTATTGGGTAATACAGGTATAACTGAGCAGACGTATATCTGGTAAAACTGGTATTAATGAGCGGAAGTATATCTGGTAAAACTGGTATTACTGATTACAGTTGATAATGAAAATAATTAATTTTGATTTTTATAAAACCTTAACCAAAAATTGGAATAAAATGTTGTAAAGGTCACCAATAAATTAGATAATGTGTATGGAGTAAGAAATTATGAAATTATATCATATTGGGTTATTAAAGAAGAATCTATACAATATACTGCTTATACTTTTAAATATTTGATTGACTTCAAACAAATTCAAACATATTTGAAAGGTAGTAGATCAGTATATATTGTCTCTAAAAATAAGCTTGATCAGGAATATGGAAGGCTTCCATTTGATGTCAAACTTCTGTCATCTCGCACATGTCCTTAAATCACTATTTTGCTCCGTTTTACATCTTTTTTACTAGGTTAATCTGAAAAAAATCTTGATCATACAAATATTCGAAACAACTATAAATACATGTTAAACCGAGTGAAAAACATATTAAAGTGCTCACTTATAATAGATAAAAAGAGTAAAATATTGATGTTATCAATTCTCACTCAGGACTAACGCTGAGATTTTGGAGGCTTAAGACAAATTAAAAAATAGGGGCCGGTGGTATTGTATATCATAAAAATTTGATAGAAAAAAATCTCATAAAATTAGGTTTAAAAGGTTTTTTGGACCTATTTTTATATAAAAAACCATAACAAACTCTTTTAAACCTATTTTTTAAAGAAACAAATAAAGTTCTTTTATAATGGGCCAACAAAAATTGGGAGTCAAGCCCAATTTCTCATTTGATTTGGCCCAGGGCCGACCCTGTTCACTTTTGATCAACTCTCGCAGCCTAAAGTTATTTGTACGATAAACTCTAATCTAATCAACTTACTAATCAATCCATGAATCACCTTTGAAAACCCTTAAACACAACAAATGAATCTTCTTTAACATGATTGGGGCGAGCATAAACGAGATGAATGAATGCATGTTTGAATTAAACAAAGAAAAGTGGAGGGTTCGAGAGAATATCTCCCCCCCTCCTCCTCGAAGAGGAAGAATAAAACGTGAAAAAGCATTATGCACCGTGACCCGGCCAATGCAAGTCTGACCTTGCCTGGCGCGACCAACCTTCTTTTGAGGATGTGTCTGACGGGCCTTCTTGCATTCCTTGTAACTTGAGATCTAACCATGGGATTGACCCAAAAAAACTTCGGCATGAAAGGTAGTAGATCAGGCTATCTTGTCACCAAATTTCAGCTTGATTCCATGATGGGAAGGTCTCCATCGGATGATAAACTTCTGTCATTTCGCACATGTTCCGAAAATGTCCATTTTGCTCCGTTTTTCGTTCTTTTTGCTAAGTTTACCTGAAAAGAGTCTTCAACATACAAATACTCGAAAACTACTATATATGCATACAAACCATAGTGAAATGCTTATTAAAGCATTCACTTATGATAGTAAAAAAAGACGAAATATGCATGCGATCAGCGGCAAACATTCTCCCCAAGTTCTCAAGTTCTTTTTGATCAATGCACGCAACAAAGTGGACAAGGTTCGGTTAACTACTTCAGTTTTACCATCAGTTTGAGGATGAAAAGTAGTACAAAACAACAACCTAGTTTCAAGTTTTGATCAAAGTGTCCTAGGCATACCATGCAAACGAACAATCTCTTTGAAGAACAAATTAGTTATATGAGATGCATCATCAGTTTTGTGACAAGGTATGAAATGTGCTATTTTCGAGAACCTATCAAGAATAACAAAAATGGAGTCTTTTTCAGTCCTAGTTCTAGGCAAATCAAGCACAGTCCATAGAAATGTCATTCCAAGGTTGAGTAGGTATATGTAAAAGAGTATACAAACCGTTAGGTTGCACTTTTGACTTAGCCTTCTTGCAAACACATCTTCCACATATCCTATCCACGTCTCTCTTCAGTGTGGCCAATGAAAGTGGTCTAGCATAACCTGAAATGTTTTAGCAACTCCAAAATTTCCCATTAAACCTTCTTCATGTGCTTCTCTGACTAACAAATCTCGAATGTAATAGTTAGACACACACAAGCGATGATCATAAAACAAAAATTCGTCATGCCTATAATACTTTCCAAATGCAAAATTCTCACAAGCTTTGTACACTTCTCTAAACTCAGAATCTGTCTCATATAACTCTTTAAGCTGTTCAAAGCCCAACAACTTAGCATCAAAAGTAGAGATTGATGCATACCTTTATAACAACGCATCAGCAATAATATTTTCCTTACATTGCTCGTATTTGATAACATAAAATATGTTTCATTGAATCCAACCCACCGAGCATGCCTCTTGTTGAGCTTTTTTTTTCTTTTCAAGTGCTTGGGTGACTCATGATCAGTGTGAATCACAAACTCTTTAGGCCATAAGTAGTGTAGCCATGTTTGCAAAGCTCGAACCAAGGCATAGAGCTCCTTGTCATACGTTCGATAGTTTAGAGTATCTCCTCAAAGTTTCTCACTAAAGTAGGCGATAGGTTTTTTTCTCTTTCATCAAGACAGCTCCAATACCTACACCAGAAGCATCGCACTCAATTTCAAAAGTCTTAAGAAAATTTAGGCAAAGATAAGAGTGGTACATTTGTGAGCTCCTCTTTCAATGCTTGAAATGCATTTTCTTGAGCTTCTCTCACTTAAATCCAACGTCTTTCTTGATCACTTACGTAAGTGGTGTGGCTATAGAACAAAAGTCTCTCACAAAGCATCTACAGAACCCTGTCAGTCCATGGAAACTCCTCACTTATAAACTATTTTTGGAATTGGCAATTCTCTAATAGCCTTAACCTTCTCCTCATCAATCTTAATACCGCATGCACTTACAACAAAACCTAAAAAGACAAGGTTATTTGTGCAAAAAGTGCATTTCTTAAGATTGGCAAACAATTTTTCCTTTCTAAGAATACTTAGAACCTTTTTCATATGTTCAACATGCTCATCAAGAGATATCATCAAAGCAAACTACAACAAAGATTCCAATGAAAGTTCTCAAGACATGGTTCATCAATCTCATGAAATTACTAGGTGCATTTGTTAAAGCAAAACCCATAACTAACCATTCATACAACCCATGTTTAGTTTTGAAAGCCGTTTTCCATTCATCACCTTCTTTCATTTAGATTTGGTGATTGCTACTTTTAAGATCTATCTTAGAAAAGAGATAAGAACCATTTAGTTCATCAAACATGTCATCTAGTCTAGGGATAGGATATAGATACTTTACCATGATGTTGTTGATGGCTCAGCAATCAACACACATGCGCCAATTCCCATCTTTCTTTGGCACAAGCAATACTGGTACCGCGCATGGGCTCATACTCTCTCGGATATGCGCCTTTTCCATGAGCTCACCCACTTGTCTTTGGAGATCCTTTGTCTCCACATGATTAGTCCTATAAGGTGGTCGATTAGGAAGTGAAGATCCTGGAAAAGTATATATGATGTTCAATCCCACGAATTAGTGGTAATCCTTTTGAATTGTCTTCAAGGAACGCATCTTCAAAATCCTGCACAAGAGAGATGATACAACTCGGCAGCACCGGTTCAGGGTTAGTAAGACTTAGAGCTTCTTTGTACAAGAGTGCAATCATAGCTTGATTAGAAAACAAAACTCTTTTAACCTTACTAGTCCTCACATAAAAGTTTTGGTGTTTCCTCACGGGTGTACTCTCACAAGTT
Organism: Alliaria petiolata; assembly: GCA_020283515.1. Classification (NCBI taxonomy): domain Eukaryota; kingdom Viridiplantae; phylum Streptophyta; class Magnoliopsida; order Brassicales; family Brassicaceae; genus Alliaria; species Alliaria petiolata. Next base: position 4,374,372 of record JAHZTW010000012.1, on the reverse strand, counting down.
TTTGAGTTGGCTTTTATCAAACTCTCACTCTTTTTTTGGTACAAAGTTTTTAGGGGTTCACTCAGAGTGTTTATTTCTTCCTTTCTGCTCAAGAGTTTTTGGTCTCTATAGATTTCCAAAGGCGTCATAGGTTTAAGAGTGATATTTTTTACATTTGACCTCAAATGAATGCCGATTGGTGTAGCCATCATGGGTGACTTTGCGATCAAACTGCCAAGGCCTTCCAAGAAGTATAACTTTTTGAATTTTCTGGTTAAAACATATAGGGCTAGCCTTGAATATGTGGAAGGGGCCACAAATTTTGTGACTGTACCTGCAAGGAGATTGGGTAATCAGCCTGAAATTTTCTGTCCCTACATAGGTTGCCGCAATGTTTGCCATCAACCCATAGATACAGTATATGAACATCTAGTGATTAAGGGTGTGGATAAGAAGTACATGAGGAATTCTTGTTGGAGTATTCATGGTGAAAGAAGGGCTGATATGTCGGATAGTGTTCCAATTGAGGCTTATGATTTGCTAAAGACGGCTTATTTTGCGGATGATTGCAGTCCTCCACTATCAACCCAAAATGGAGGAGAAACTGAAGGTGATGAAACTATAGAAGACTCTGAGTTTAGGCAGAAGTTAAGAGATGGTGAAACTCCATTGTACTCGACCTGTCCCAAGTACACAAAAGTCTCTGCAATCATGGCCCTTTACCAAATAAAGGTGAAGAGTGAATGTTGGAAAACTACTTTGATCAGCTACTTACAACAGTTCATGACATGCTACCTAAAGACAATGTGTTGCCAAAGTCTACAGATGCGATGAAGAAGTTTTTGAAGGTTTTTGGGTTTAGATATGATGTCATTCATGCATGCAAGAATGATTGTATCCTATATCGAAAGGAGTTTGGTAAGATAGAAAGATGCCGCAGATGTAGTTCTTCTAGATGGGAGATAGATAAGCACAGTGGTGAGGAAAAGAAGGCGATTCCAGCGAAGTTCCTTAGATATTTTCCGATAAAAGAGAGATTTAGGAGGATGTACAGATCAAAAAGGATTGTTGAGGATTTTTGGTGGCATTCCAGCAATAACTCCGAGGATAGTACAATGCGACACCTTGTTGATTCTTTATCTTAGGCTCAGGTGAATGATAAATGGCCAAAATTTTCTGTTGAACCAAGAAACCTTCGATGGGATGAACCCTTTCTACATTCTAAACACCAAGTATAGTACGTGGCCAGTGTTGTTTTTGAATTACAACATGCCACCTAATATGTGTATGAAGGCTGAGAATATCATGTTGACTTTGTTGATCTCTGATCCAACAGGTCCAAGCAACAACATTGATGTTTACCTAGAACTATTGATAGATGATCTAAAGGATTTGTGGAATGAGAGTATTGAGGTCTACGACGCATTTCTGAAAGAGAACTTCCCGCTAAGACCTCTGTTGTTGTGGCGTATCAGTGACTATCAAGCCTTAGGGACATTGTCTGGATGTAAAGTTAAGGGTAAACAAGCGTGTAATATATGTGGAAAGGATACACCACATAGGTGGTTAAAGTTTAGTCAGAAGTATGTATATATGGGCAACATGAAGTGTCTAAGACCTGGTCATCCTTACAGACGCAGAAAATCATGGTTTGATAACACTATAGAGGAAGGAACAGCGGACATGATTCAAATTGGTTCTAAAATATATGAGGTACTTAAAGACTTTAAAAATTATTTTGGAAGACCTCTGGATAAGGAATCTAAAAGGAAAAGAATTGACTTGTTAGAAGATGAGGTTGTTCCAGATGAAGAGTATGAAGAATCTAGTGATCAGTGGCGGTGGAAGAAACGGTCGATATTCTTTGATTTACCATACTGGAAGGTAATACATTCTCATCATTAATTTTAGTAAAGTAACTTTATAATTTTAAAAAACTTGTGTTGGGCTTATAACTTGATTTCTCATGTGTTAGGATTTGTCGGTACGTCACAACATTGATGTGATGCATGTGAAAAAGAATTTGTCTAATGATGTATTGTCTACATTGATGAAAAGTCCTAAATCGAAAGATGGCTTGAAGCAAGAAAAGACTTGGAGGACATTGGAATTCGTAGACACTTGCACGCAGAGGCACGGGGAAAGAGAACATATCGGCTGATTGGGTCGAAATTAGCTTTCCGAAATCTGATTGCTTCTTTGGGACTAGTCGAGTTTTAAATTTGTAAGACCCTAAGCTGCAAGTGCACAGCGTGGGTTGAAGTACTTAGGGTATCGATCCACGGGGAGGGGGTCTACTACAAAACTGAAAATCAGTACAACCAATAACACAGAGAATTGAGGGTTTGGAAGTTTGTGTCACGGTTTCTGTAGAAAAGAAAGAAAGGCAGCCACGTCTTATATAGAGAAGGGTGTCGACCAACTCTATAACCAACGAAAAATGATAATCGACTTAAAGACTTGTAAAAAGGAAATCAGGTGAGCAATGTAGGGAAAGTAAATATTGAAGTGCGTAAATCTCGAGTTGAAAAGAAGATGGGGAAAACACGTTGGGGTTCTAATTCGAAAATAAACACACACCGTTTCAGACAAACGAGACTAGGCGATCTTTCCTAAACTGAAGTCACTGGTTTTACGACCTAACTCTTTCAAACTAGACCGACTATGTTATGCAAAATTCGCAGGTATACGTTAGCATCATACGTCCTAAACAAACAAGCAATATATATCATGTTCATATACGCTCACATTCTCCTCATAAATATGCGTTAGCATCCCAGAGGTGTTCTGTAGCATCCGCGACCAGAAATCCTAAGTACGGTCGTGCGGGTCATGGGATGGCCGTTGTATATATATGTCCTGGTATAGTGGAGGTTCGTCCGTTTCTGTAAATATGTGTGCTGTACAGTGGTACGTCTGTGGTACCGTGTTGTGGTACGTCTGTGGTACGTCCGTGACACGTCTGTGGTACGTCCGTGACACGTCTGTGGTACGTCCGTGGTACGTCTGTGGTGTGTCTGTGGTACCAAACAGTGGTACGTCCGTGAGGTTAAGTACCGTACTGTGGCTGGACCGAATAAAAATTGTGGAAATTTTTCTAAGTGTCGAGGGACGAAGGTTTTAAGCCGTGGGCCGTGGTTTTTCACGAGAGAATGTGGTTTTTCTCGAGAGAAAAATGATTTATCCCGTGTTTGGCCGAGTGATTCAAGTCTGGCCGAGAGAAAAAGGAAAGTTGGCCGGTTTGGCCGAGAGAAATCGTGGTTGGCCGGTTTATTCTTAGGGTTTCGCGTTTATAAGGGAGTTTTGTGGATTTCTCACGGGTGGCCGCATCGGTTCTCGAGAGAAAAGGGAAAAATCCCGAGAGAAAAGTGAGCCGCTCGAGAGATCGTGAGTTTCGGTGCGATTCGGGGAATTCGGTTCGAGAGAAACGACTCAGAAGGGTCGAATTACCGAGGGAAGGATCAAGTTTGTCCAAGGAATTTTGCTTGGATCGAGAGTTATCCGGGAGAAAGAAGCTTCGACCGAGAGAATGTCGAGTTCATCCGAGAGAATCGAGAGACGTCGTGAGATCGCGTGTTCGGTTCTGTTTATGGGAATTCTAATCGAGAGAATCGACTTGGAGTGGTCGATTTACCGAGAGAAGGACCAAGTTTGTCCGATGAATTCGGTCTGGATCGAGAGTTATCCGAGAAAAGAAGTTTCGGCCGAGAGACAGCCGAGTTCGTTCGAGCGATTCCGGTTGCATCCGAGAGATCGTGTGTTCGGTCTTCATTCTGAGATTTCTGCCCGAGTTATTCGATTTGAAATAGGTGATTTACCGAGAGTAGGCTCGATTGTTGTCGAGGAATTCTGCCTGGATCGAGAGTTGCCGACAGTTTAAGGAGTTAACCGAGAGAGAGGAGTTTATCCGAAAAATCACCGAGAGATTTACGTGTGTCGCGTGAGATCGTGTGTTCCATCGAGTTTCTGCGAGTTTGGATCGAGAGATTCGATCATGAATGGCATTTGCCGAGGAAGGGCCAAGTTTGTCCGAGAGATAGCCAAGAGGAGCTGACTATAGTCGGGAGGGATCTGACCATAGCCGAGAGATAGTCGAGCAGTTTGGCTATATCCGAGAGAAAGCTGACTGGATCAGGTTTCTACCGAGAGATCATGACCGTGGTCATGAGGAACGTGGATATGGTCTGGGAGATCATGGACTAGGCTGTCTGGCGATCGTGTGGATCGTGTCTGGCGATCGTGTGGATCGTGTCTGGCGATCGTGTGGATCGTGTCTGGCGATCGTGTGGATCGTGTCTGGCGATCAGTGTGGATCGTGTCTGAACGTGCAAGGGATCGGGGATCCGGGCCGTCTCTCTTCTGTACTTGGTCATGTGGGGATGGTTGGTTGAGTGACTAAGTACGGGGGGGAGATGTGTTCGTGGGTTAGCCAGCGCAGTGGTTGGGTCAGGAGGAGCGTGTTTGAGGTTGCGCATGAGGTCTGGACGGTATGGGACGTTCATGGATCATGCAGAGTGGCCAAGGTATGGTTTAGCTGACGCTTGATATTGTTATTCCAAGGCGTAGCTAGTTAAGTCGTGAATGAGTAAGACCATGGGATGGACTGAGTTAAGTTGTTAGATGAAAGGAATGTATTTAACTTCATCTAGGATATCGGTTAGAAAGGCAAAAATTTACTGTGGTTCGGCCGCGGGTTAGGAAATCCGGGTCGGGGCGCTACAAGTGGTATCAGAGCGTGGTCGGTTCTAGGACAGAGTCTTGATGTGAATTGGGCTTGTCTAGAATGACTTAGACGCGGAAAAATGGTAAAGAGAATAAATGTTTTATCTGCTTAAGTGACTGGTATCTAGGATCGTATGATTGCTAGGTTATTCTGTTTTCATTGATTGCTTGTGTAAGTTAGTGAATAAGCTTAGCAAGGTCAATGTTCTGTTATTGTGATTTGGTTAAGTGTGAACCGTGAGAATACATGATGTCTAACTAGCTCGTTTGGATAGCCGGATCGAGTGTCTTGCTTGGGTGATGTGTGATTCACGCCAGAGCAGAACCGAGTCCGTAAGTCATGTTCCGCGAGCTAGGGTAGATGATCATCTTGTTTGTATGATTGTGAATGAATGTGAATGGTACGAGGTACCGAGTGGTCAAAACGTGGTATCTAACTAGCTGTGTGAATGTCCGGATCGAGTTGCTAGTTCAAGGGGATGTGTGATTCTCGCTTGGAGTAGAACTGATGCCTTGTGAGGCTTCACAAGTAGTTGAGATGATCATAGGATCAAACTGTTTATATGATTGCTAAGTGATCATATAGTATGAGTGCGGTTCGAGAGTTGAGATCAAAGAGAACAAGAGATTGGGAGTCAAGTGTCCTCGCCAAATACTTGTTTGATGATCAAGAAACTTTTCGGAGGTATTCGTAACTATGATGAATCGGATTTGGTTATAAGATTAAGTTGGTATGTGCGATTACCGAGGCTAATATGGTATCTAGCTAGCTCGTGATCGAGGCAGGATCGTTTCGTTGCCTAGGTGATGTGTTATTCACGCTAGTGTAGAATCGAGTCCATAAGACTAGATGGTCAGAGTTAGGGTAGATGATCATGCCTATGTATGTGATTGTTGTTCGGTTGTGGTAACCGTGGGAATACATGGTGTCTAACTAACTTGTGATCGAGGCAGGATCGTGTCTCTTGCCTGGGTGATGTGTGATTCACGCTAGTGCGGAACCGAGTCCGTAAGACTAGGGTCAGAGTTAGGATAGATGATCATATATGTTTTGTAATGCATTGCTTGCATTCTTTTGTGCTGCTGGTTAAGCAAAGACACGCTGGTTAAGCGTAGTAAGGCTGGGAGCCGAGATAAAGGTCTGGGAGACCGGGGCCATTGCGTGCCGATAAGGGTCTGGGTGACCGGGGCCATTGTGTGCCGAAGGCCTTGTGTGCCGTAAGAGGCTAGTGAGCCGTGGTAAAAGTCTGTGTGACTAGTAAGGGCTTGTAAGCCGTGTGCTGTTCTGGCGTCCTTGGAAACCAGGTAGGTTGGCCAAGACGTGGTTGTTCTGTGTTACGACTTTGGAAACCAGGTAGGTTTGCCAAGGTGTGACTGTTTTTGGTTACGGCTTTGGGAACTGGATATGTTCGCCAAGGTGTGACTAGTTCTGTGTTACGACTTGGGAACCAGGTAGGTTTGCCAAGGCGTGACTGTCTGTGTTCCGACTTTGGGACCGGAGTTGGTTGCCAAAGCATGACTGTTCTGGGTTACGACCATGGAAACCAAGTGGGTTGTCCAAGCGTGACTGTTTCTGCGAGGTGTTATTGGAAGCCAAGTGGGTTTGCCAATACTTCTGGGATTCGTTCTTAGAACCAAGAGGGTTGGCTAAGACGAATGTTCTCTGAGATGCAATTTGGAAACCGTGGGTTTGCCAATGCATGACTGAAATGAAGGCGACTTCGGAAACCATTAAGTTTGCCAAAGCGCGGTAGTGGTAGCATCTGTGGGAATCGGTGGATTCGCCAATGAATGATGTGATCATGAGTTTGCAACGGATATGTTGTGATGACTGTGTCGGTGGGGACTAAGGAAGTTCGCCATCGTGGGATTAGTAATGTGGTGTGACGGTACTAATGGATTGGCTAGTGTGCCGAGTACTTGCTTGTTAAGCATTGTACGAACTGATTGGCTGGTGTGCCGGGTATTTGCTGGTTAAGGCATGGTACCAAATCAAGATACAAGTGAGGACTTGTAATGGCCGTGTGAGCCGAGGCCTTGTGAGCCGAGTGATGGCATGGTGTGCCATGTACTGGCTGAGTCATTAATCCCTTTTGTCGAGAGTATAGATGGGACATGATTGTGGCATGCGGGTTGCCAAGGCGATTAGATGCTAGCGTCTGTGGAAATCTGCGGATTAGCCAAGACGTGACCGTGAGATTGTTCTTGGAAACTTGGTGAGTTTGCCAAAGACATTAGGTCTGTAAGGATCAAGGTGTGATCCGTGGATCGAGGAGTGATCCGAGGATCAAAGAGTGATCCGGGGAATCTGAGGCCACGTAGGTGGATTGAGATAGTCGCTGACTATGATGTGGATATAGCTTATCATTTGGGTAAGGCTATTCTGGTTGCAGATGCATTGAGCCGGTGGAAGGCTAGTGTATCGTCTGAAAATAAAGTAGATGGAATGGTAAATCTACTAAGGACATTGCGGTTAAATGCCTTTACTGAAAGGTTAGAACCATGTGTTCGAGAACCGCGGATCAAGCTGAATTGTTATCAAGGATCCGACTGGCTTAAGAGGAGGATGAGAATCCGATCAAGGTGTCAAAGAGTGACCAAAAGAAATGTCAAACTTCAAACAATGGGATTGTTATGAAGGGTTGAGTGTGTGTTCCTAACTGGAAAGAGTTAAGGAGGAACTTAAGAGAGTTTTGGAAACTCGAGTAAAGAATCAAGAGTGATTCGTTAGTGGCGTTAATAAGGATCTGTGTATCTTGGTTAACAATTATGATGATAGTCAATGGTAGTTGAGGCGAGGATGAGACAAACGCTTAGGAACTCGGGAGTTCGCTAAGGCAAGTCGATGGGCCAAGATGGACTGACCATAAGGATGACCTATCATCAAGGATAACTGAGCTGAAAGTCCAAAGCTAAATGATTATGCTAAGCATTCTGATTAAATGGAAGTTGAGGTGGGGCGAGTGGAAATACTTAGGAACTTGAGAAGTTTTCTAAGATATGTACGCACACCAAGAGACTGTCGAGAGAATGGAAGGGTTTAGCATGATGGAAAGCAAAAAGGGCAAGTCTTGAGTTGACTAGTGCGGAAAGAGAAGTCTGTTTGATAAGAGTTTGTTCGACTTGGAAGTGGTCGGACAAGGGCTCTGTGTGGTAAAGCTGTGTAGGCTGTTCTGTAGACTAGTGTTCGGCCAGATGTGGCGTACTTGTATTCTGATTGGATGGAAATCTGGACCAAGGCCGAGATGGTCTAAGGTCAAGTATCTGAGATCGAGTCTTGAGAAGGCTGCGATTGGGAAAAAGAGTTTAGTACAGCTAAATTAAGAGTGGATAGAGTCCGAGGAGGGGGACTCGGATATGGTAACGACACAAGGTATGAAGAGTGTTGCGTTACAATCTGGATAAGGGCATTGGCCGGGTCAACGTTGGGACGGATCGTGAGGCATCACGAAGTTCTATTGGAGGCCATATAAGAGTGGGAGAGCTCGATTATGGTGCTCACTGGGAGAGTTGTCTACCTTTGGCTGGGTTGCGTAGAGCGCTGTTATGTTGAACCCAAGTGGGGGAGTGTATTGTGACTGGTAGTGGTCGAGACGACTACTGAAAAGATCCGATTTCTGAAGGTTAAGCTGGAAGAGGCTCAAGACCGACAAAAGAGTTATGTCGATAAGCGCCGTAAGGACTTAGAGTTCAGTGTGGGCGATCTGGTTTATCGGAAGGCTATGACCTACAAAGGGAAAAGTCGAGCAGTGTTGATGCTAAGTTGAGTCCGAGGTACATGGGGCCGTACCGGATTCTAGAAAGGATTGGGGCAGTGGCGTATAAGTTGGACTTACCGCCTAAAATGAGTGCTTACCACAATGTGTTTCACGTGTCGTAGCTGAGAAAGCATATAACCAAACATGAGAATGTGATATCTGAACCGCCTCCGGAACTGCAAGAGGATCTGACCGTGGAAGGTAGACCGATCCGTGTGGTTGGCCGGAAAGAAAAGGTTAAGCGTGGTAAACTAGTCAAGATGATCAAAGTTCTATGGGACTGTAAAGGCGACGAGCAAACGACTTGGGAAAAAGAGTCAAGGATGAGTACAAGGTTCCTGAAATGGTTTGAGAAACTTCATGAGGAAGAGCCGGATTCGAGGACGAATCCAAACTGAGTGGGGGAGAATTGTAGCATCCGCGACCAGAAATCCTAAGTGCGGTCGTGCGGGTCATGGGAAGGCCGTTGTATATATGTCCTGGTATAGTGGAGGTTCGTCCGTGGTACCGTGTTGTGGTACGTCTGTGGTACGTCCGTGGTACGTCCGTGGTATGTCTGTGGTACGTCCGTGGTACGTCTGTGGTATGTCTGTGGTACCAAACCGTGGTACGTCCGTGAGGTTAAGTACCGTACTGTGGCTGGACCGAATAAATATTGTGGAATTTGTCTAAGTGTCGAGGGACGAAGGTTTTAGGCCGTGGGCCGTGGTTTTTCTCGAGAGAATGTGGTTTTTCTCGAGAGAAAAATGATTTATCCCGTGTTTGGCCGAGTGGTTCAAGTCTGGCCGAGAGAAAAAGGAAAGTTGGCCGGTTTGACCGAGAGAAACTTGATTTGGACCGAGAGAAAAGTAAACCGCATGGGATAAATCGTGGTTGGCCGGTTTATTCTTAGGGTTTCGCGTTTATAAGGGAGTTTTGGGGATTTCTCACGGGGGGCCGCATCTGTTCTCGAGAGAAAAGGGAAAAAATCCCGAGAGAAAAGTGAGCCGCTCGAGAGATCGTGAGTTCCGGTGCGATTCGGGGAATTCGGTTCGAGAGAAACGACTCAGAAGGGTCGATTTACCGAGGGAAGGATCAAGTTTGTCCGAGGAATTCTGTTTGGATCGAGAGTTATCCGGGAGAAAGAAGCTTCGGCCGAGAGAAAGTCGAGTTCATCCGAGAGAATCGAGAGCCGTCGTGAGATCGCGTGTTCGGTTCTGTTTCTGGGAATTCTGATCGAGAGAATCGACTTGGAGTGGTCGATTTACCGAGAGAAGGACCAAGTTTGCCCGATGAATTCGGTCTGGATCGAGAGTTATCCGAGAAAAGAAGTTTCGGCCGAGAGACAGCCGAGTTCGTCCGAGCGATTCCGGTTGCATCCGAGAGATCGTGTGTTCGGTCTTGATTCTGAGATTTCTGCCCGAGTTATTCGATTTGAAATAGGTGATTTACCGAGAGTAGGCTCGATTGTTGCCGAGGAATTCTGCCTGGTTCGAGAGTTACCGACAGTTTAAGGAGTTAACCGAGAGAGAGGAGTTTATCCGAGAAATCACCGAGAGATTTATGTGTGTCGCGTGAGATCGTATGTTCCATCGAGTTTCCGCGAGTTTGGATCGAGAGATTCGATCAGGAATGGCATTTGCCGGGGAAGGGCCAAGTTTGTCCGAGAGTTTTCGACTGGTTCGTAAGTTGACCGAGAGATAGCCAAGAGGAGCTGACTATAGTCGGGAGGGATCTGACCATAGCCGAGAGATAGTCGAGTAGTTCGGCTATATCCGAGAGAAAGCTGACTGGATCAGGTTTCTACCGAGAGATCATGATTGTGGTCATGAGGAACGTGGATATGGTCTGGGAGATCATGGACTAGGCTGTCTGGCGATCGTGTGGATCGTGTCTGGCGATCGTGTGGATCGTGTCTGGCGATCGTGTGGATCGTGTCTGGCGATCGTGTGGATCGTGTCTGGCGATCAGTGTGGATCGTGTCTGGACGTGCAAGGGATCGGGGATCCGGGCCGTCTCTCTTCTGTACTTGGTCATGTGGGGATGGTTGGTTGAGTGACTAAGTACGGGGGGGGAGATGTGTTCGTGGGTTAGCCAACGCAGTGGCTGGGTCAGGAGGAGCGTGTTTGAGGTTGCGCATGAGGTCTGGACGGTATGGGACGTTCGTGGATCATGCAGAGTGGCCAAGGTATGGTTTAGCTGATGCTTGATATTGTTATTTAAATGCGTAGCTAGTTAAGTCGTGAATGAGTAAGACCATGGGATGGACTGAGTTAAGTTGTTAGATGAAAGGAATGTATTTAACTTCATCTAGGATATCGGTTAGAAAGACAAAAATTTACTGTGGTTCGGCCGCGGGTTAGGAAATCCGGGTCGGGGCGCTACAAGTGGTATCAGAGCGTGGTCGGTTCTAGGACAGAGTCTTGATGTTAATTGGGCTTGTCTAGAATGACTTAGACGCGGAAAAATGGTAAAGGGAATAAATGTGTTATCTGTTAAGTGGCTGGATCCGTGAATGATCTAGTCTATCTGGTTGGATTTTCTGTGAGTGCGTGACTGTAGCTGATCTGGAACCGTAGGATTGCTAAGTTATCTGGTTTTCATTGATTGCTTGTGTAAGTTAGTGTATGCTTAGCAAGGTCAATGTTTTTCTGTGATTGGTATTGGATACCGTGGTTTATACGTGATGTCTAACTAGCTCGTTTGGATAGCCGGATCGAGTGTCTTGCTTGGGTGATGTGTGATTCACGCCAGAGCAGAACCGAGTCCATAAGTCATGGTCCGCGAGTTAGGGTAGATGATCATCCTGTTTTTGTGATTGTGAATGAATGTGAACGGTACAGAGTACCGGGTGGTCAAACGTGGTATCTAACTAACTGTTTGAATGTCCGGATCGAGTCGCTAGTTCAAGGGGATGTGTGATTCTCTCTTGGAGTAGAACTGATGCCTTGTGAGACTTCAGAAGTAGTTGAGATGATCATAGGACCAAACTGTTTATGTGCGTGTTCGTTAGATGACCATATAGTATGAGTGCGGTTCGAGAGTTGAGATCAAAGAGAACAAGAGATTGGGAGTTAAGTGTCCTCGCCAAATACTTGTTTGATGATCAAGAAACTTTTCGGAGGTATTCGTAACTATGATGAATCGGATTTGGTTATAAGATTAAGTTGGTATGTGCGATTACCGAGGCTGATATGGTATCTAGCTAGCTCGTGATCGAGGCAGGATCGTTTCGTTGCCTAGGTGATGTGTTATTCACGCTAGTGTAGAATCGAGTCCATAAGACTAGATGGTCAGAGTTAGGGTAGATGATCATGCCTATGTATGTGATTGTTGTTCGGTTGTGGTAACCGTGGGAATACATGGTGTCTAACTAACTTGTGATCGAGGCAGGATCGTGTCTCTTGCCTGGGTGATGTGTGATTCACGCTAGTGCGGAACCGAGTCCGTAAGACTAGGGTCAGAGTTAGGATAGATGATCATATAAGTTCTGTAATGCATTGCTTGCATTCTTTTGTGCTGCTGGTTAAGCAAAGACACGCTGGTTAAGCGTAGTAAGGCTGGGAGCCGAGGTAAAGGTCTGGGAGACCGAGGCCATTGCGTGCCGATAAGGGTCTGGGTGACCGGGGCCATTGTGTGCCGAAGGCCTTGTGTGCCGTAAGAGGCTAGTGAGCCGTGGTAAAAGTCTGTGTGACTAGTAAGGGCTTGTAAGCCGTGTGCTGTTCTGGCGTCCTTGGAAACCAGGTAGGTTGGCCAAGACGTGGTTGTTCTGTGTTACGACTTTGGAAACCAGGTAGGTTTGCCAAGGTGTGACTGTTTTTGGTTACGGCTTTGGGAACTGGATATGTTCGCCAAGGTGTGACTAGTTCTGTGTTACGACTTGGGAACCAGGTAGGTTTGCCAAGGCGTGACTGTCTGTGTTCCGACTTTGGGACCGGAGTTGGTTGCCAAAGCATGACTGTTCTGGGTTACGACCATGGAAACCAAGTGGGTTGTCCAAGCGTGACTGTTTCTGCGAGGTGTTATTGGAAGCCAAGTGGGTTTGCCAATACTTCTGGGATTCGTTCTTAGAACCAAGAGGGTTGGCTAAGACGAATGTTCTCTGAGATGCAATTTGGAAACCGTGGGTTTGCCAATGCATGACTGAAATGAAGGCGACTTCGGAAACCATTAAGTTTGCCAAAGCGCGGTAGTGGTAGCATCTGTGGGAATCGGTGGATTCGCCAATGAATGATGTGATCATGAGTTTGCAACGGATATGTTGTGATGACTGTGTCGGTGGGGACTAAGGAAGTTCGCCATCGTGGGATTAGTAATGTGGTGTGACGGTACTAATGGATTGGCTAGTGTGCCGAGTACTTGCTTGTTAAGCATTGTACGAACTGATTGGCTGGTGTGCCGGGTATTTGCTGGTTAAGGCATGGTACCAAATCAAGATACAAGTGAGGACTTGTAATGGCCGTGTGAGCCGAGGCCTTGTGAGCCGAGTGATGGCATGGTGTGCCATGTACTGGCTGAGTCATTAATCCCTTTTGTCGAGAGTATAGATGGGACATGATTGTGGCATGCGGGTTGCCAAGGCGATTAGATGCTAGCGTCTGTGGAAATCTGCGGATTAGCCAAGACGTGACCGTGAGATTGTTCTTGGAAACTTGGTGAGTTTGCCAAAGACATTAGGTCTGTAAGGATCAAGGTGTGATCCGTGGATCGAGGAGTGATCCGAGGATCAAAGAGTGATCCGGGGAATCTGAGGCCACGTAGGTGGATTGAGATAGTCGCTGACTATGATGTGGATATAGCTTATCATTTGGGTAAGGCTATTCTGGTTGCAGATGCATTGAGCCGGTGGAAGGCTAGTGTATCGTCTGAAAATAAAGTAGATGGAATGGTAAATCTACTAAGGACATTGCGGTTAAATGCCTTTACTGAAAGGTTAGAACCATGTGTTCGAGAACCGCGGATCAAGCTGAATTGTTATCAAGGATCCGACTGGCTTAAGAGGAGGATGAGAATCCGATCAAGGTGTCAAAGAGTGACCAAAAGAAATGTCAAACTTCAAACAATGGGATTGTTATGAAGGGTTGAGTGTGTGTTCCTAACTGGAAAGAGTTAAGGAGGAACTTAAGAGAGTTTTGGAAACTCGAGTAAAGAATCAAGAGTGATTCGTTAGTGGCGTTAATAAGGATCTGTGTATCTTGGTTAACAATTATGATGATAGTCAATGGTAGTTGAGGCGAGGATGAGACAAACGCTTAGGAACTCGGGAGTTCGCTAAGGCAAGTCGATGGGCCAAGATGGACTGACCATAAGGATGACCTATCATCAAGGATAACTGAGCTGAAAGTCCAAAGCTAAATGATTATGCTAAGCATTCTGATTAAATGGAAGTTGAGGTGGGGCGAGTGGAAATACTTAGGAACTTGAGAAGTTTTCTAAGATATGTACGCACACCAAGAGACTGTCGAGAGAATGGAAGGGTTTAGCATGATGGAAAGCAAAAAGGGCAAGTCTTGAGTTGACTAGTGCGGAAAGAGAAGTCTGTTTGATAAGAGTTTGTTCGACTTGGAAGTGGTCGGACAAGGGCTCTGTGTGGTAAAGCTGTGTAGGCTGTTCTGTAGACTAGTGTTCGGCCAGATGTGGCGTACTTGTATTCTGATTGGATGGAAATCTGGACCAAGGCCGAGATGGTCTAAGGTCAAGTATCTGAGATCGAGTCTTGAGAAGGCTGCGATTGGGAAAAAGAGTTTAGTACAGCTAAATTAAGAGTGGATAGAGTCCGAGGAGGGGGACTCGGATATGGTAACGACACAAGGTATGAAGAGTGTTGCGTTACAATCTGGATAAGGGCATTGGCCGGGTCAACGTTGGGACGGATCGTGAGGCATCACGAAGTTCTATTGGAGGCCATATAAGAGTGGGAGAGCTCGATTATGGTGCTCACTGGGAGAGTTGTCTACCTTTGGCTGGGTTGCGTAGAGCGCTGTTATGTTGAACCCAAGTGGGGGAGTGTATTGTGACTGGTAGTGGTCGAGACGACTACTGAAAAGATCCGATTTCTGAAGGTTAAGCTGGAAGAGGCTCAAGACCGACAAAAGAGTTATGTCGATAAGCGCCGTAAGGACTTAGAGTTCAGTGTGGGCGATCTGGTTTATCGGAAGGCTATGACCTACAAAGGGAAAAGTCGAGCAGTGTTGATGCTAAGTTGAGTCCGAGGTACATGGGGCCGTACCGGATTCTAGAAAGGATTGGGGCAGTGGCGTATAAGTTGGACTTACCGCCTAAAATGAGTGCTTACCACAATGTGTTTCACGTGTCGTAGCTGAGAAAGCATATAACCAAACATGAGAATGTGATATCTGAACCGCCTCCGGAACTGCAAGAGGATCTGACCGTGGAAGGTAGACCGATCCGTGTGGTTGGCCGGAAAGAAAAGGTTAAGCGTGGTAAACTAGTCAAGATGATCAAAGTTCTATGGGACTGTAAAGGCGACGAGCAAACGACTTGGGAAAAAGAGTCAAGGATGAGTACAAGGTTCCTGAAATGGTTTGAGAAACTTCATGAGGAAGAGCCGGATTCGAGGACGAATCCAAACTGAGTGGGGGAGAATTGTAGCATCCGCGACCAGAAATCCTAAGTGCGGTCGTGCGGGTCATGGGAAGGCCGTTGTATATATGTCCTGGTATAGTGGAGGTTCGTCCGTGGTACCGTGTTGTGGTACGTCTGTGGTACGTCCGTGGTACGTCCGTGGTATGTCTGTGGTACGTCCGTGGTACGTCTGTGGTATGTCTGTGGTACCAAACCGTGGTACGTCCGTGAGGTTAAGTACCGTACTGTGGCTGGACCGAATAAATATTGTGGAATTTGTCTAAGTGTCGAGGGACGAAGGTTTTAGGCCGTGGGCCGTGGTTTTTCTCGAGAGAATGTGGTTTTTCTCGAGAGAAAAATGATTTATCCCGTGTTTGGCCGAGTGGTTCAAGTCTGGCCGAGAGAAAAAGGAAAGTTGGCCGGTTTGACCGAGAGAAACTTGATTTGGACCGAGAGAAAAGTAAACCGCATGGGATAAATCGTGGTTGGCCGGTTTATTCTTAGGGTTTCGCGTTTATAAGGGAGTTTTGGGGATTTCTCACGGGGGGCCGCATCTGTTCTCGAGAGAAAAGGGAAAAAATCCCGAGAGAAAAGTGAGCCGCTCGAGAGATCGTGAGTTCCGGTGCGATTCGGGGAATTCGGTTCGAGAGAAACGACTCAGAAGGGTCGATTTACCGAGGGAAGGATCAAGTTTGTCCGAGGAATTCTGTTTGGATCGAGAGTTATCCGGGAGAAAGAAGCTTCGGCCGAGAGAAAGTCGAGTTCATCCGAGAGAATCGAGAGCCGTCGTGAGATCGCGTGTTCGGTTCTGTTTCTGGGAATTCTGATCGAGAGAATCGACTTGGAGTGGTCGATTTACCGAGAGAAGGACCAAGTTTGCCCGATGAATTCGGTCTGGATCGAGAGTTATCCGAGAAAAGAAGTTTCGGCCGAGAGACAGCCGAGTTCGTCCGAGCGATTCCGGTTGCATCCGAGAGATCGTGTGTTCGGTCTTGATTCTGAGATTTCTGCCCGAGTTATTCGATTTGAAATAGGTGATTTACCGAGAGTAGGCTCGATTGTTGCCGAGGAATTCTGCCTGGTTCGAGAGTTACCGACAGTTTAAGGAGTTAACCGAGAGAGAGGAGTTTATCCGAGAAATCACCGAGAGATTTATGTGTGTCGCGTGAGATCGTATGTTCCATCGAGTTTCCGCGAGTTTGGATCGAGAGATTCGATCAGGAATGGCATTTGCCGGGGAAGGGCCAAGTTTGTCCGAGAGTTTTCGACTGGTTCGTAAGTTGACCGAGAGATAGCCAAGAGGAGCTGACTATAGTCGGGAGGGATCTGACCATAGCCGAGAGATAGTCGAGTAGTTCGGCTATATCCGAGAGAAAGCTGACTGGATCAGGTTTCTACCGAGAGATCATGATTGTGGTCATGAGGAACGTGGATATGGTCTGGGAGATCATGGACTAGGCTGTCTGGCGATCGTGTGGATCGTGTCTGGCGATCGTGTGGATCGTGTCTGGCGATCGTGTGGATCGTGTCTGGCGATCGTGTGGATCGTGTCTGGCGATCAGTGTGGATCGTGTCTGGACGTGCAAGGGATCGGGGATCCGGGCCGTCTCTCTTCTGTACTTGGTCATGTGGGGATGGTTGGTTGAGTGACTAAGTACGGGGGGGGAGATGTGTTCGTGGGTTAGCCAACGCAGTGGCTGGGTCAGGAGGAGCGTGTTTGAGGTTGCGCATGAGGTCTGGACGGTATGGGACGTTCGTGGATCATGCAGAGTGGCCAAGGTATGGTTTAGCTGATGCTTGATATTGTTATTTAAATGCGTAGCTAGTTAAGTCGTGAATGAGTAAGACCATGGGATGGACTGAGTTAAGTTGTTAGATGAAAGGAATGTATTTAACTTCATCTAGGATATCGGTTAGAAAGACAAAAATTTACTGTGGTTCGGCCGCGGGTTAGGAAATCCGGGTCGGGGCGCTACAAGTGGTATCAGAGCGTGGTCGGTTCTAGGACAGAGTCTTGATGTTAATTGGGCTTGTCTAGAATGACTTAGACGCGGAAAAATGGTAAAGGGAATAAATGTGTTATCTGTTAAGTGGCTGGATCCGTGAATGATCTAGTCTATCTGGTTGGATTTTCTGTGAGTGCGTGACTGTAGCTGATCTGGAACCGTAGGATTGCTAAGTTATCTGGTTTTCATTGATTGCTTGTGTAAGTTAGTGTATGCTTAGCAAGGTCAATGTTTTTCTGTGATTGGTATTGGATACCGTGGTTTATACGTGATGTCTAACTAGCTCGTTTGGATAGCCGGATCGAGTGTCTTGCTTGGGTGATGTGTGATTCACGCCAGAGCAGAACCGAGTCCATAAGTCATGGTCCGCGAGTTAGGGTAGATGATCATCCTGTTTTTGTGATTGTGAATGAATGTGAACGGTACAGAGTACCGGGTGGTCAAACGTGGTATCTAACTAACTGTTTGAATGTCCGGATCGAGTCGCTAGTTCAAGGGGATGTGTGATTCTCTCTTGGAGTAGAACTGATGCCTTGTGAGACTTCAGAAGTAGTTGAGATGATCATAGGACCAAACTGTTTATGTGCGTGTTCGTTAGATGACCATATAGTATGAGTGCGGTTCGAGAGTTGAGATCAAAGAGAACAAGAGATTGGGAGTTAAGTGTCCTCGCCAAATACTTGTTTGATGATCAAGAAACTTTTCGGAGGTATTCGTAACTATGATGAATCGGATTTGGTTATAAGATTAAGTTGGTATGTGCGATTACCGAGGCTGATATGGTATCTAGCTAGCTCGTGATCGAGGCAGGATCGTTTCGTTGCCTAGGTGATGTGTTATTCACGCTAGTGTAGAATCGAGTCCATAAGACTAGATGGTCAGAGTTAGGGTAGATGATCATGCCTATGTATGTGATTGTTGTTCGGTTGTGGTAACCGTGGGAATACATGGTGTCTAACTAACTTGTGATCGAGGCAGGATCGTGTCTCTTGCCTGGGTGATGTGTGATTCACGCTAGTGCGGAACCGAGTCCGTAAGACTAGGGTCAGAGTTAGGATAGATGATCATATAAGTTCTGTAATGCATTGCTTGCATTCTTTTGTGCTGCTGGTTAAGCAAAGACACGCTGGTTAAGCGTAGTAAGGCTGGGAGCCGAGGTAAAGGTCTGGGAGACCGAGGCCATTGCGTGCCGATAAGGGTCTGGGTGACCGGGGCCATTGTGTGCCGAAGGCCTTGTGTGCCGTAAGAGGCTAGTGAGCCGTGGTAAAAGTCTGTGTGACTAGTAAGGGCTTGTAAGCCGTGTGCTGTTCTGGCGTCCTTGGAAACCAGGTAGGTTGGCCAAGACGTGGTTGTTCTGTGTTACGACTTTGGAAACCAGGTAGGTTTGCCAAGGTGTGACTGTTTTTGGTTACGGCTTTGGGAACTGGATATGTTCGCCAAGGTGTGACTAGTTCTGTGTTACGACTTGGGAACCAGGTAGGTTTGCCAAGGCGTGACTGTCTGTGTTCCGACTTTGGGACCGGAGTTGGTTGCCAAAGCATGACTGTTCTGGGTTACGACCATGGAAACCAAGTGGGTTGTCCAAGCGTGACTGTTTCTGCGAGGTGTTATTGGAAGCCAAGTGGGTTTGCCAATACTTCTGGGATTCGTTCTTAGAACCAAGAGGGTTGGCTAAGACGAATGTTCTCTGAGATGCAATTTGGAAACCGTGGGTTTGCCAATGCATGACTGAAATGAAGGCGACTTCGGAAACCATTAAGTTTGCCAAAGCGCGGTAGTGGTAGCATCTGTGGGAATCGGTGGATTCGCCAATGAATGATGTGATCATGAGTTTGCAACGGATATGTTGTGATGACTGTGTCGGTGGGGACTAAGGAAGTTCGCCATCGTGGGATTAGTAATGTGGTGTGACGGTACTAATGGATTGGCTAGTGTGCCGAGTACTTGCTTGTTAAGCATTGTACGAACTGATTGGCTGGTGTGCCGGGTATTTGCTGGTTAAGGCATGGTACCAAATCAAGATACAAGTGAGGACTTGTAATGGCCGTGTGAGCCGAGGCCTTGTGAGCCGAGTGATGGCATGGTGTGCCATGTACTGGCTGAGTCATTAATCCCTTTTGTCGAGAGTATAGATGGGACATGATTGTGGCATGCGGGTTGCCAAGGCGATTAGATGCTAGCGTCTGTGGAAATCTGCGGATTAGCCAAGACGTGACCGTGAGATTGTTCTTGGAAACTTGGTGAGTTTGCCAAAGACATTAGGTCTGTAAGGATCAAGGTGTGATCCGTGGATCGAGGAGTGATCCGAGGATCAAAGAGTGATCCGGGGAATCTGAGGCCACGTAGGTGGATTGAGATAGTCGCTGACTATGATGTGGATATAGCTTATCATTTGGGTAAGGCTATTCTGGTTGCAGATGCATTGAGCCGGTGGAAGGCTAGTGTATCGTCTGAAAATAAAGTAGATGGAATGGTAAATCTACTAAGGACATTGCGGTTAAATGCCTTTACTGAAAGGTTAGAACCATGTGTTCGAGAACCGCGGATCAAGCTGAATTGTTATCAAGGATCCGACTGGCTTAAGAGGAGGATGAGAATCCGATCAAGGTGTCAAAGAGTGACCAAAAGAAATGTCAAACTTCAAACAATGGGATTGTTATGAAGGGTTGAGTGTGTGTTCCTAACTGGAAAGAGTTAAGGAGGAACTTAAGAGAGTTTTGGAAACTCGAGTAAAGAATCAAGAGTGATTCGTTAGTGGCGTTAATAAGGATCTGTGTATCTTGGTTAACAATTATGATGATAGTCAATGGTAGTTGAGGCGAGGATGAGACAAACGCTTAGGAACTCGGGAGTTCGCTAAGGCAAGTCGATGGGCCAAGATGGACTGACCATAAGGATGACCTATCATCAAGGATAACTGAGCTGAAAGTCCAAAGCTAAATGATTATGCTAAGCATTCTGATTAAATGGAAGTTGAGGTGGGGCGAGTGGAAATACTTAGGAACTTGAGAAGTTTTCTAAGATATGTACGCACACCAAGAGACTGTCGAGAGAATGGAAGGGTTTAGCATGATGGAAAGCAAAAAGGGCAAGTCTTGAGTTGACTAGTGCGGAAAGAGAAGTCTGTTTGATAAGAGTTTGTTCGACTTGGAAGTGGTCGGACAAGGGCTCTGTGTGGTAAAGCTGTGTAGGCTGTTCTGTAGACTAGTGTTCGGCCAGATGTGGCGTACTTGTATTCTGATTGGATGGAAATCTGGACCAAGGCCGAGATGGTCTAAGGTCAAGTATCTGAGATCGAGTCTTGAGAAGGCTGCGATTGGGAAAAAGAGTTTAGTACAGCTAAATTAAGAGTGGATAGAGTCCGAGGAGGGGGACTCGGATATGGTAACGACACAAGGTATGAAGAGTGTTGCGTTACAATCTGGATAAGGGCATTGGCCGGGTCAACGTTGGGACGGATCGTGAGGCATCACGAAGTTCTATTGGAGGCCATATAAGAGTGGGAGAGCTCGATTATGGTGCTCACTGGGAGAGTTGTCTACCTTTGGCTGGGTTGCGTAGAGCGCTGTTATGTTGAACCCAAGTGGGGGAGTGTATTGTGACTGGTAGTGGTCGAGACGACTACTGAAAAGATCCGATTTCTGAAGGTTAAGCTGGAAGAGGCTCAAGACCGACAAAAGAGTTATGTCGATAAGCGCCGTAAGGACTTAGAGTTCAGTGTGGGCGATCTGGTTTATCGGAAGGCTATGACCTACAAAGGGAAAAGTCGAGCAGTGTTGATGCTAAGTTGAGTCCGAGGTACATGGGGCCGTACCGGATTCTAGAAAGGATTGGGGCAGTGGCGTATAAGTTGGACTTACCGCCTAAAATGAGTGCTTACCACAATGTGTTTCACGTGTCGTAGCTGAGAAAGCATATAACCAAACATGAGAATGTGATATCTGAACCGCCTCCGGAACTGCAAGAGGATCTGACCGTGGAAGGTAGACCGATCCGTGTGGTTGGCCGGAAAGAAAAGGTTAAGCGTGGTAAACTAGTCAAGATGATCAAAGTTCTATGGGACTGTAAAGGCGACGAGCAAACGACTTGGGAAAAAGAGTCAAGGATGAGTACAAGGTTCCTGAAATGGTTTGAGAAACTTCATGAGGAAGAGCCGGATTCGAGGACGAATCCAAACTGAGTGGGGGAGAATTGTAGCATCCGCGACCAGAAATCCTAAGTGCGGTCGTGCGGGTCATGGGAAGGCCGTTGTATATATGTCCTGGTATAGTGGAGGTTCGTCCGTGGTACCGTGTTGTGGTACGTCTGTGGTACGTCCGTGGTACGTCCGTGGTATGTCTGTGGTACGTCCGTGGTACGTCTGTGGTATGTCTGTGGTACCAAACCGTGGTACGTCCGTGAGGTTAAGTACCGTACTGTGGCTGGACCGAATAAATATTGTGGAATTTGTCTAAGTGTCGAGGGACGAAGGTTTTAGGCCGTGGGCCGTGGTTTTTCTCGAGAGAATGTGGTTTTTCTCGAGAGAAAAATGATTTATCCCGTGTTTGGCCGAGTGGTTCAAGTCTGGCCGAGAGAAAAAGGAAAGTTGGCCGGTTTGACCGAGAGAAACTTGATTTGGACCGAGAGAAAAGTAAACCGCATGGGATAAATCGTGGTTGGCCGGTTTATTCTTAGGGTTTCGCGTTTATAAGGGAGTTTTGGGGATTTCTCACGGGGGGCCGCATCTGTTCTCGAGAGAAAAGGGAAAAAATCCCGAGAGAAAAGTGAGCCGCTCGAGAGATCGTGAGTTCCGGTGCGATTCGGGGAATTCGGTTCGAGAGAAACGACTCAGAAGGGTCGATTTACCGAGGGAAGGATCAAGTTTGTCCGAGGAATTCTGTTTGGATCGAGAGTTATCCGGGAGAAAGAAGCTTCGGCCGAGAGAAAGTCGAGTTCATCCGAGAGAATCGAGAGCCGTCGTGAGATCGCGTGTTCGGTTCTGTTTCTGGGAATTCTGATCGAGAGAATCGACTTGGAGTGGTCGATTTACCGAGAGAAGGACCAAGTTTGCCCGATGAATTCGGTCTGGATCGAGAGTTATCCGAGAAAAGAAGTTTCGGCCGAGAGACAGCCGAGTTCGTCCGAGCGATTCCGGTTGCATCCGAGAGATCGTGTGTTCGGTCTTGATTCTGAGATTTCTGCCCGAGTTATTCGATTTGAAATAGGTGATTTACCGAGAGTAGGCTCGATTGTTGCCGAGGAATTCTGCCTGGTTCGAGAGTTACCGACAGTTTAAGGAGTTAACCGAGAGAGAGGAGTTTATCCGAGAAATCACCGAGAGATTTATGTGTGTCGCGTGAGATCGTATGTTCCATCGAGTTTCCGCGAGTTTGGATCGAGAGATTCGATCAGGAATGGCATTTGCCGGGGAAGGGCCAAGTTTGTCCGAGAGTTTTCGACTGGTTCGTAAGTTGACCGAGAGATAGCCAAGAGGAGCTGACTATAGTCGGGAGGGATCTGACCATAGCCGAGAGATAGTCGAGTAGTTCGGCTATATCCGAGAGAAAGCTGACTGGATCAGGTTTCTACCGAGAGATCATGATTGTGGTCATGAGGAACGTGGATATGGTCTGGGAGATCATGGACTAGGCTGTCTGGCGATCGTGTGGATCGTGTCTGGCGATCGTGTGGATCGTGTCTGGCGATCGTGTGGATCGTGTCTGGCGATCGTGTGGATCGTGTCTGGCGATCAGTGTGGATCGTGTCTGGACGTGCAAGGGATCGGGGATCCGGGCCGTCTCTCTTCTGTACTTGGTCATGTGGGGATGGTTGGTTGAGTGACTAAGTACGGGGGGGGAGATGTGTTCGTGGGTTAGCCAACGCAGTGGCTGGGTCAGGAGGAGCGTGTTTGAGGTTGCGCATGAGGTCTGGACGGTATGGGACGTTCGTGGATCATGCAGAGTGGCCAAGGTATGGTTTAGCTGATGCTTGATATTGTTATTTAAATGCGTAGCTAGTTAAGTCGTGAATGAGTAAGACCATGGGATGGACTGAGTTAAGTTGTTAGATGAAAGGAATGTATTTAACTTCATCTAGGATATCGGTTAGAAAGACAAAAATTTACTGTGGTTCGGCCGCGGGTTAGGAAATCCGGGTCGGGGCGCTACAAGTGGTATCAGAGCGTGGTCGGTTCTAGGACAGAGTCTTGATGTTAATTGGGCTTGTCTAGAATGACTTAGACGCGGAAAAATGGTAAAGGGAATAAATGTGTTATCTGTTAAGTGGCTGGATCCGTGAATGATCTAGTCTATCTGGTTGGATTTTCTGTGAGTGCGTGACTGTAGCTGATCTGGAACCGTAGGATTGCTAAGTTATCTGGTTTTCATTGATTGCTTGTGTAAGTTAGTGTATGCTTAGCAAGGTCAATGTTTTTCTGTGATTGGTATTGGATACCGTGGTTTATACGTGATGTCTAACTAGCTCGTTTGGATAGCCGGATCGAGTGTCTTGCTTGGGTGATGTGTGATTCACGCCAGAGCAGAACCGAGTCCATAAGTCATGGTCCGCGAGTTAGGGTAGATGATCATCCTGTTTTTGTGATTGTGAATGAATGTGAACGGTACAGAGTACCGGGTGGTCAAACGTGGTATCTAACTAACTGTTTGAATGTCCGGATCGAGTCGCTAGTTCAAGGGGATGTGTGATTCTCTCTTGGAGTAGAACTGATGCCTTGTGAGACTTCAGAAGTAGTTGAGATGATCATAGGACCAAACTGTTTATGTGCGTGTTCGTTAGATGACCATATAGTATGAGTGCGGTTCGAGAGTTGAGATCAAAGAGAACAAGAGATTGGGAGTTAAGTGTCCTCGCCAAATACTTGTTTGATGATCAAGAAACTTTTCGGAGGTATTCGTAACTATGATGAATCGGATTTGGTTATAAGATTAAGTTGGTATGTGCGATTACCGAGGCTGATATGGTATCTAGCTAGCTCGTGATCGAGGCAGGATCGTTTCGTTGCCTAGGTGATGTGTTATTCACGCTAGTGTAGAATCGAGTCCATAAGACTAGATGGTCAGAGTTAGGGTAGATGATCATGCCTATGTATGTGATTGTTGTTCGGTTGTGGTAACCGTGGGAATACATGGTGTCTAACTAACTTGTGATCGAGGCAGGATCGTGTCTCTTGCCTGGGTGATGTGTGATTCACGCTAGTGCGGAACCGAGTCCGTAAGACTAGGGTCAGAGTTAGGATAGATGATCATATAAGTTCTGTAATGCATTGCTTGCATTCTTTTGTGCTGCTGGTTAAGCAAAGACACGCTGGTTAAGCGTAGTAAGGCTGGGAGCCGAGGTAAAGGTCTGGGAGACCGAGGCCATTGCGTGCCGATAAGGGTCTGGGTGACCGGGGCCATTGTGTGCCGAAGGCCTTGTGTGCCGTAAGAGGCTAGTGAGCCGTGGTAAAAGTCTGTGTGACTAGTAAGGGCTTGTAAGCCGTGTGCTGTTCTGGCGTCCTTGGAAACCAGGTAGGTTGGCCAAGACGTGGTTGTTCTGTGTTACGACTTTGGAAACCAGGTAGGTTTGCCAAGGTGTGACTGTTTTTGGTTACGGCTTTGGGAACTGGATATGTTCGCCAAGGTGTGACTAGTTCTGTGTTACGACTTGGGAACCAGGTAGGTTTGCCAAGGCGTGACTGTCTGTGTTCCGACTTTGGGACCGGAGTTGGTTGCCAAAGCATGACTGTTCTGGGTTACGACCATGGAAACCAAGTGGGTTGTCCAAGCGTGACTGTTTCTGCGAGGTGTTATTGGAAGCCAAGTGGGTTTGCCAATACTTCTGGGATTCGTTCTTAGAACCAAGAGGGTTGGCTAAGACGAATGTTCTCTGAGATGCAATTTGGAAACCGTGGGTTTGCCAATGCATGACTGAAATGAAGGCGACTTCGGAAACCATTAAGTTTGCCAAAGCGCGGTAGTGGTAGCATCTGTGGGAATCGGTGGATTCGCCAATGAATGATGTGATCATGAGTTTGCAACGGATATGTTGTGATGACTGTGTCGGTGGGGACTAAGGAAGTTCGCCATCGTGGGATTAGTAATGTGGTGTGACGGTACTAATGGATTGGCTAGTGTGCCGAGTACTTGCTTGTTAAGCATTGTACGAACTGATTGGCTGGTGTGCCGGGTATTTGCTGGTTAAGGCATGGTACCAAATCAAGATACAAGTGAGGACTTGTAATGGCCGTGTGAGCCGAGGCCTTGTGAGCCGAGTGATGGCATGGTGTGCCATGTACTGGCTGAGTCATTAATCCCTTTTGTCGAGAGTATAGATGGGACATGATTGTGGCATGCGGGTTGCCAAGGCGATTAGATGCTAGCGTCTGTGGAAATCTGCGGATTAGCCAAGACGTGACCGTGAGATTGTTCTTGGAAACTTGGTGAGTTTGCCAAAGACATTAGGTCTGTAAGGATCAAGGTGTGATCCGTGGATCGAGGAGTGATCCGAGGATCAAAGAGTGATCCGGGGAATCTGAGGCCACGTAGGTGGATTGAGATAGTCGCTGACTATGATGTGGATATAGCTTATCATTTGGGTAAGGCTATTCTGGTTGCAGATGCATTGAGCCGGTGGAAGGCTAGTGTATCGTCTGAAAATAAAGTAGATGGAATGGTAAATCTACTAAGGACATTGCGGTTAAATGCCTTTACTGAAAGGTTAGAACCATGTGTTCGAGAACCGCGGATCAAGCTGAATTGTTATCAAGGATCCGACTGGCTTAAGAGGAGGATGAGAATCCGATCAAGGTGTCAAAGAGTGACCAAAAGAAATGTCAAACTTCAAACAATGGGATTGTTATGAAGGGTTGAGTGTGTGTTCCTAACTGGAAAGAGTTAAGGAGGAACTTAAGAGAGTTTTGGAAACTCGAGTAAAGAATCAAGAGTGATTCGTTAGTGGCGTTAATAAGGATCTGTGTATCTTGGTTAACAATTATGATGATAGTCAATGGTAGTTGAGGCGAGGATGAGACAAACGCTTAGGAACTCGGGAGTTCGCTAAGGCAAGTCGATGGGCCAAGATGGACTGACCATAAGGATGACCTATCATCAAGGATAACTGAGCTGAAAGTCCAAAGCTAAATGATTATGCTAAGCATTCTGATTAAATGGAAGTTGAGGTGGGGCGAGTGGAAATACTTAGGAACTTGAGAAGTTTTCTAAGATATGTACGCACACCAAGAGACTGTCGAGAGAATGGAAGGGTTTAGCATGATGGAAAGCAAAAAGGGCAAGTCTTGAGTTGACTAGTGCGGAAAGAGAAGTCTGTTTGATAAGAGTTTGTTCGACTTGGAAGTGGTCGGACAAGGGCTCTGTGTGGTAAAGCTGTGTAGGCTGTTCTGTAGACTAGTGTTCGGCCAGATGTGGCGTACTTGTATTCTGATTGGATGGAAATCTGGACCAAGGCCGAGATGGTCTAAGGTCAAGTATCTGAGATCGAGTCTTGAGAAGGCTGCGATTGGGAAAAAGAGTTTAGTACAGCTAAATTAAGAGTGGATAGAGTCCGAGGAGGGGGACTCGGATATGGTAACGACACAAGGTATGAAGAGTGTTGCGTTACAATCTGGATAAGGGCATTGGCCGGGTCAACGTTGGGACGGATCGTGAGGCATCACGAAGTTCTATTGGAGGCCATATAAGAGTGGGAGAGCTCGATTATGGTGCTCACTGGGAGAGTTGTCTACCTTTGGCTGGGTTGCGTAGAGCGCTGTTATGTTGAACCCAAGTGGGGGAGTGTATTGTGACTGGTAGTGGTCGAGACGACTACTGAAAAGATCCGATTTCTGAAGGTTAAGCTGGAAGAGGCTCAAGACCGACAAAAGAGTTATGTCGATAAGCGCCGTAAGGACTTAGAGTTCAGTGTGGGCGATCTGGTTTATCGGAAGGCTATGACCTACAAAGGGAAAAGTCGAGCAGTGTTGATGCTAAGTTGAGTCCGAGGTACATGGGGCCGTACCGGATTCTAGAAAGGATTGGGGCAGTGGCGTATAAGTTGGACTTACCGCCTAAAATGAGTGCTTACCACAATGTGTTTCACGTGTCGTAGCTGAGAAAGCATATAACCAAACATGAGAATGTGATATCTGAACCGCCTCCGGAACTGCAAGAGGATCTGACCGTGGAAGGTAGACCGATCCGTGTGGTTGGCCGGAAAGAAAAGGTTAAGCGTGGTAAACTAGTCAAGATGATCAAAGTTCTATGGGACTGTAAAGGCGACGAGCAAACGACTTGGGAAAAAGAGTCAAGGATGAGTACAAGGTTCCTGAAATGGTTTGAGAAACTTCATGAGGAAGAGCCGGATTCGAGGACGAATCCAAACTGAGTGGGGGAGAATTGTAGCATCCGCGACCAGAAATCCTAAGTGCGGTCGTGCGGGTCATGGGAAGGCCGTTGTATATATGTCCTGGTATAGTGGAGGTTCGTCCGTGGTACCGTGTTGTGGTACGTCTGTGGTACGTCCGTGGTACGTCCGTGGTATGTCTGTGGTACGTCCGTGGTACGTCTGTGGTATGTCTGTGGTACCAAACCGTGGTACGTCCGTGAGGTTAAGTACCGTACTGTGGCTGGACCGAATAAATATTGTGGAATTTGTCTAAGTGTCGAGGGACGAAGGTTTTAGGCCGTGGGCCGTGGTTTTTCTCGAGAGAATGTGGTTTTTCTCGAGAGAAAAATGATTTATCCCGTGTTTGGCCGAGTGGTTCAAGTCTGGCCGAGAGAAAAAGGAAAGTTGGCCGGTTTGACCGAGAGAAACTTGATTTGGACCGAGAGAAAAGTAAACCGCATGGGATAAATCGTGGTTGGCCGGTTTATTCTTAGGGTTTCGCGTTTATAAGGGAGTTTTGGGGATTTCTCACGGGGGGCCGCATCTGTTCTCGAGAGAAAAGGGAAAAAATCCCGAGAGAAAAGTGAGCCGCTCGAGAGATCGTGAGTTCCGGTGCGATTCGGGGAATTCGGTTCGAGAGAAACGACTCAGAAGGGTCGATTTACCGAGGGAAGGATCAAGTTTGTCCGAGGAATTCTGTTTGGATCGAGAGTTATCCGGGAGAAAGAAGCTTCGGCCGAGAGAAAGTCGAGTTCATCCGAGAGAATCGAGAGCCGTCGTGAGATCGCGTGTTCGGTTCTGTTTCTGGGAATTCTGATCGAGAGAATCGACTTGGAGTGGTCGATTTACCGAGAGAAGGACCAAGTTTGCCCGATGAATTCGGTCTGGATCGAGAGTTATCCGAGAAAAGAAGTTTCGGCCGAGAGACAGCCGAGTTCGTCCGAGCGATTCCGGTTGCATCCGAGAGATCGTGTGTTCGGTCTTGATTCTGAGATTTCTGCCCGAGTTATTCGATTTGAAATAGGTGATTTACCGAGAGTAGGCTCGATTGTTGCCGAGGAATTCTGCCTGGTTCGAGAGTTACCGACAGTTTAAGGAGTTAACCGAGAGAGAGGAGTTTATCCGAGAAATCACCGAGAGATTTATGTGTGTCGCGTGAGATCGTATGTTCCATCGAGTTTCCGCGAGTTTGGATCGAGAGATTCGATCAGGAATGGCATTTGCCGGGGAAGGGCCAAGTTTGTCCGAGAGTTTTCGACTGGTTCGTAAGTTGACCGAGAGATAGCCAAGAGGAGCTGACTATAGTCGGGAGGGATCTGACCATAGCCGAGAGATAGTCGAGTAGTTCGGCTATATCCGAGAGAAAGCTGACTGGATCAGGTTTCTACCGAGAGATCATGATTGTGGTCATGAGGAACGTGGATATGGTCTGGGAGATCATGGACTAGGCTGTCTGGCGATCGTGTGGATCGTGTCTGGCGATCGTGTGGATCGTGTCTGGCGATCGTGTGGATCGTGTCTGGCGATCGTGTGGATCGTGTCTGGCGATCAGTGTGGATCGTGTCTGGACGTGCAAGGGATCGGGGATCCGGGCCGTCTCTCTTCTGTACTTGGTCATGTGGGGATGGTTGGTTGAGTGACTAAGTACGGGGGGGGAGATGTGTTCGTGGGTTAGCCAACGCAGTGGCTGGGTCAGGAGGAGCGTGTTTGAGGTTGCGCATGAGGTCTGGACGGTATGGGACGTTCGTGGATCATGCAGAGTGGCCAAGGTATGGTTTAGCTGATGCTTGATATTGTTATTTAAATGCGTAGCTAGTTAAGTCGTGAATGAGTAAGACCATGGGATGGACTGAGTTAAGTTGTTAGATGAAAGGAATGTATTTAACTTCATCTAGGATATCGGTTAGAAAGACAAAAATTTACTGTGGTTCGGCCGCGGGTTAGGAAATCCGGGTCGGGGCGCTACAAGTGGTATCAGAGCGTGGTCGGTTCTAGGACAGAGTCTTGATGTTAATTGGGCTTGTCTAGAATGACTTAGACGCGGAAAAATGGTAAAGGGAATAAATGTGTTATCTGTTAAGTGGCTGGATCCGTGAATGATCTAGTCTATCTGGTTGGATTTTCTGTGAGTGCGTGACTGTAGCTGATCTGGAACCGTAGGATTGCTAAGTTATCTGGTTTTCATTGATTGCTTGTGTAAGTTAGTGTATGCTTAGCAAGGTCAATGTTTTTCTGTGATTGGTATTGGATACCGTGGTTTATACGTGATGTCTAACTAGCTCGTTTGGATAGCCGGATCGAGTGTCTTGCTTGGGTGATGTGTGATTCACGCCAGAGCAGAACCGAGTCCATAAGTCATGGTCCGCGAGTTAGGGTAGATGATCATCCTGTTTTTGTGATTGTGAATGAATGTGAACGGTACAGAGTACCGGGTGGTCAAACGTGGTATCTAACTAACTGTTTGAATGTCCGGATCGAGTCGCTAGTTCAAGGGGATGTGTGATTCTCTCTTGGAGTAGAACTGATGCCTTGTGAGACTTCAGAAGTAGTTGAGATGATCATAGGACCAAACTGTTTATGTGCGTGTTCGTTAGATGACCATATAGTATGAGTGCGGTTCGAGAGTTGAGATCAAAGAGAACAAGAGATTGGGAGTTAAGTGTCCTCGCCAAATACTTGTTTGATGATCAAGAAACTTTTCGGAGGTATTCGTAACTATGATGAATCGGATTTGGTTATAAGATTAAGTTGGTATGTGCGATTACCGAGGCTGATATGGTATCTAGCTAGCTCGTGATCGAGGCAGGATCGTTTCGTTGCCTAGGTGATGTGTTATTCACGCTAGTGTAGAATCGAGTCCATAAGACTAGATGGTCAGAGTTAGGGTAGATGATCATGCCTATGTATGTGATTGTTGTTCGGTTGTGGTAACCGTGGGAATACATGGTGTCTAACTAACTTGTGATCGAGGCAGGATCGTGTCTCTTGCCTGGGTGATGTGTGATTCACGCTAGTGCGGAACCGAGTCCGTAAGACTAGGGTCAGAGTTAGGATAGATGATCATATAAGTTCTGTAATGCATTGCTTGCATTCTTTTGTGCTGCTGGTTAAGCAAAGACACGCTGGTTAAGCGTAGTAAGGCTGGGAGCCGAGGTAAAGGTCTGGGAGACCGAGGCCATTGCGTGCCGATAAGGGTCTGGGTGACCGGGGCCATTGTGTGCCGAAGGCCTTGTGTGCCGTAAGAGGCTAGTGAGCCGTGGTAAAAGTCTGTGTGACTAGTAAGGGCTTGTAAGCCGTGTGCTGTTCTGGCGTCCTTGGAAACCAGGTAGGTTGGCCAAGACGTGGTTGTTCTGTGTTACGACTTTGGAAACCAGGTAGGTTTGCCAAGGTGTGACTGTTTTTGGTTACGGCTTTGGGAACTGGATATGTTCGCCAAGGTGTGACTAGTTCTGTGTTACGACTTGGGAACCAGGTAGGTTTGCCAAGGCGTGACTGTCTGTGTTCCGACTTTGGGACCGGAGTTGGTTGCCAAAGCATGACTGTTCTGGGTTACGACCATGGAAACCAAGTGGGTTGTCCAAGCGTGACTGTTTCTGCGAGGTGTTATTGGAAGCCAAGTGGGTTTGCCAATACTTCTGGGATTCGTTCTTAGAACCAAGAGGGTTGGCTAAGACGAATGTTCTCTGAGATGCAATTTGGAAACCGTGGGTTTGCCAATGCATGACTGAAATGAAGGCGACTTCGGAAACCATTAAGTTTGCCAAAGCGCGGTAGTGGTAGCATCTGTGGGAATCGGTGGATTCGCCAATGAATGATGTGATCATGAGTTTGCAACGGATATGTTGTGATGACTGTGTCGGTGGGGACTAAGGAAGTTCGCCATCGTGGGATTAGTAATGTGGTGTGACGGTACTAATGGATTGGCTAGTGTGCCGAGTACTTGCTTGTTAAGCATTGTACGAACTGATTGGCTGGTGTGCCGGGTATTTGCTGGTTAAGGCATGGTACCAAATCAAGATACAAGTGAGGACTTGTAATGGCCGTGTGAGCCGAGGCCTTGTGAGCCGAGTGATGGCATGGTGTGCCATGTACTGGCTGAGTCATTAATCCCTTTTGTCGAGAGTATAGATGGGACATGATTGTGGCATGCGGGTTGCCAAGGCGATTAGATGCTAGCGTCTGTGGAAATCTGCGGATTAGCCAAGACGTGACCGTGAGATTGTTCTTGGAAACTTGGTGAGTTTGCCAAAGACATTAGGTCTGTAAGGATCAAGGTGTGATCCGTGGATCGAGGAGTGATCCGAGGATCAAAGAGTGATCCGGGGAATCTGAGGCCACGTAGGTGGATTGAGATAGTCGCTGACTATGATGTGGATATAGCTTATCATTTGGGTAAGGCTATTCTGGTTGCAGATGCATTGAGCCGGTGGAAGGCTAGTGTATCGTCTGAAAATAAAGTAGATGGAATGGTAAATCTACTAAGGACATTGCGGTTAAATGCCTTTACTGAAAGGTTAGAACCATGTGTTCGAGAACCGCGGATCAAGCTGAATTGTTATCAAGGATCCGACTGGCTTAAGAGGAGGATGAGAATCCGATCAAGGTGTCAAAGAGTGACCAAAAGAAATGTCAAACTTCAAACAATGGGATTGTTATGAAGGGTTGAGTGTGTGTTCCTAACTGGAAAGAGTTAAGGAGGAACTTAAGAGAGTTTTGGAAACTCGAGTAAAGAATCAAGAGTGATTCGTTAGTGGCGTTAATAAGGATCTGTGTATCTTGGTTAACAATTATGATGATAGTCAATGGTAGTTGAGGCGAGGATGAGACAAACGCTTAGGAACTCGGGAGTTCGCTAAGGCAAGTCGATGGGCCAAGATGGACTGACCATAAGGATGACCTATCATCAAGGATAACTGAGCTGAAAGTCCAAAGCTAAATGATTATGCTAAGCATTCTGATTAAATGGAAGTTGAGGTGGGGCGAGTGGAAATACTTAGGAACTTGAGAAGTTTTCTAAGATATGTACGCACACCAAGAGACTGTCGAGAGAATGGAAGGGTTTAGCATGATGGAAAGCAAAAAGGGCAAGTCTTGAGTTGACTAGTGCGGAAAGAGAAGTCTGTTTGATAAGAGTTTGTTCGACTTGGAAGTGGTCGGACAAGGGCTCTGTGTGGTAAAGCTGTGTAGGCTGTTCTGTAGACTAGTGTTCGGCCAGATGTGGCGTACTTGTATTCTGATTGGATGGAAATCTGGACCAAGGCCGAGATGGTCTAAGGTCAAGTATCTGAGATCGAGTCTTGAGAAGGCTGCGATTGGGAAAAAGAGTTTAGTACAGCTAAATTAAGAGTGGATAGAGTCCGAGGAGGGGGACTCGGATATGGTAACGACACAAGGTATGAAGAGTGTTGCGTTACAATCTGGATAAGGGCATTGGCCGGGTCAACGTTGGGACGGATCGTGAGGCATCACGAAGTTCTATTGGAGGCCATATAAGAGTGGGAGAGCTCGATTATGGTGCTCACTGGGAGAGTTGTCTACCTTTGGCTGGGTTGCGTAGAGCGCTGTTATGTTGAACCCAAGTGGGGGAGTGTATTGTGACTGGTAGTGGTCGAGACGACTACTGAAAAGATCCGATTTCTGAAGGTTAAGCTGGAAGAGGCTCAAGACCGACAAAAGAGTTATGTCGATAAGCGCCGTAAGGACTTAGAGTTCAGTGTGGGCGATCTGGTTTATCGGAAGGCTATGACCTACAAAGGGAAAAGTCGAGCAGTGTTGATGCTAAGTTGAGTCCGAGGTACATGGGGCCGTACCGGATTCTAGAAAGGATTGGGGCAGTGGCGTATAAGTTGGACTTACCGCCTAAAATGAGTGCTTACCACAATGTGTTTCACGTGTCGTAGCTGAGAAAGCATATAACCAAACATGAGAATGTGATATCTGAACCGCCTCCGGAACTGCAAGAGGATCTGACCGTGGAAGGTAGACCGATCCGTGTGGTTGGCCGGAAAGAAAAGGTTAAGCGTGGTAAACTAGTCAAGATGATCAAAGTTCTATGGGACTGTAAAGGCGACGAGCAAACGACTTGGGAAAAAGAGTCAAGGATGAGTACAAGGTTCCTGAAATGGTTTGAGAAACTTCATGAGGAAGAGCCGGATTCGAGGACGAATCCAAACTGAGTGGGGGAGAATTGTAGCATCCGCGACCAGAAATCCTAAGTGCGGTCGTGCGGGTCATGGGAAGGCCGTTGTATATATGTCCTGGTATAGTGGAGGTTCGTCCGTGGTACCGTGTTGTGGTACGTCTGTGGTACGTCCGTGGTACGTCCGTGGTATGTCTGTGGTACGTCCGTGGTACGTCTGTGGTATGTCTGTGGTACCAAACCGTGGTACGTCCGTGAGGTTAAGTACCGTACTGTGGCTGGACCGAATAAATATTGTGGAATTTGTCTAAGTGTCGAGGGACGAAGGTTTTAGGCCGTGGGCCGTGGTTTTTCTCGAGAGAATGTGGTTTTTCTCGAGAGAAAAATGATTTATCCCGTGTTTGGCCGAGTGGTTCAAGTCTGGCCGAGAGAAAAAGGAAAGTTGGCCGGTTTGACCGAGAGAAACTTGATTTGGACCGAGAGAAAAGTAAACCGCATGGGATAAATCGTGGTTGGCCGGTTTATTCTTAGGGTTTCGCGTTTATAAGGGAGTTTTGGGGATTTCTCACGGGGGGCCGCATCTGTTCTCGAGAGAAAAGGGAAAAAATCCCGAGAGAAAAGTGAGCCGCTCGAGAGATCGTGAGTTCCGGTGCGATTCGGGGAATTCGGTTCGAGAGAAACGACTCAGAAGGGTCGATTTACCGAGGGAAGGATCAAGTTTGTCCGAGGAATTCTGTTTGGATCGAGAGTTATCCGGGAGAAAGAAGCTTCGGCCGAGAGAAAGTCGAGTTCATCCGAGAGAATCGAGAGCCGTCGTGAGATCGCGTGTTCGGTTCTGTTTCTGGGAATTCTGATCGAGAGAATCGACTTGGAGTGGTCGATTTACCGAGAGAAGGACCAAGTTTGCCCGATGAATTCGGTCTGGATCGAGAGTTATCCGAGAAAAGAAGTTTCGGCCGAGAGACAGCCGAGTTCGTCCGAGCGATTCCGGTTGCATCCGAGAGATCGTGTGTTCGGTCTTGATTCTGAGATTTCTGCCCGAGTTATTCGATTTGAAATAGGTGATTTACCGAGAGTAGGCTCGATTGTTGCCGAGGAATTCTGCCTGGTTCGAGAGTTACCGACAGTTTAAGGAGTTAACCGAGAGAGAGGAGTTTATCCGAGAAATCACCGAGAGATTTATGTGTGTCGCGTGAGATCGTATGTTCCATCGAGTTTCCGCGAGTTTGGATCGAGAGATTCGATCAGGAATGGCATTTGCCGGGGAAGGGCCAAGTTTGTCCGAGAGTTTTCGACTGGTTCGTAAGTTGACCGAGAGATAGCCAAGAGGAGCTGACTATAGTCGGGAGGGATCTGACCATAGCCGAGAGATAGTCGAGTAGTTCGGCTATATCCGAGAGAAAGCTGACTGGATCAGGTTTCTACCGAGAGATCATGATTGTGGTCATGAGGAACGTGGATATGGTCTGGGAGATCATGGACTAGGCTGTCTGGCGATCGTGTGGATCGTGTCTGGCGATCGTGTGGATCGTGTCTGGCGATCGTGTGGATCGTGTCTGGCGATCGTGTGGATCGTGTCTGGCGATCAGTGTGGATCGTGTCTGGACGTGCAAGGGATCGGGGATCCGGGCCGTCTCTCTTCTGTACTTGGTCATGTGGGGATGGTTGGTTGAGTGACTAAGTACGGGGGGGGAGATGTGTTCGTGGGTTAGCCAACGCAGTGGCTGGGTCAGGAGGAGCGTGTTTGAGGTTGCGCATGAGGTCTGGACGGTATGGGACGTTCGTGGATCATGCAGAGTGGCCAAGGTATGGTTTAGCTGATGCTTGATATTGTTATTTAAATGCGTAGCTAGTTAAGTCGTGAATGAGTAAGACCATGGGATGGACTGAGTTAAGTTGTTAGATGAAAGGAATGTATTTAACTTCATCTAGGATATCGGTTAGAAAGACAAAAATTTACTGTGGTTCGGCCGCGGGTTAGGAAATCCGGGTCGGGGCGCTACAAGTGGTATCAGAGCGTGGTCGGTTCTAGGACAGAGTCTTGATGTTAATTGGGCTTGTCTAGAATGACTTAGACGCGGAAAAATGGTAAAGGGAATAAATGTGTTATCTGTTAAGTGGCTGGATCCGTGAATGATCTAGTCTATCTGGTTGGATTTTCTGTGAGTGCGTGACTGTAGCTGATCTGGAACCGTAGGATTGCTAAGTTATCTGGTTTTCATTGATTGCTTGTGTAAGTTAGTGTATGCTTAGCAAGGTCAATGTTTTTCTGTGATTGGTATTGGATACCGTGGTTTATACGTGATGTCTAACTAGCTCGTTTGGATAGCCGGATCGAGTGTCTTGCTTGGGTGATGTGTGATTCACGCCAGAGCAGAACCGAGTCCATAAGTCATGGTCCGCGAGTTAGGGTAGATGATCATCCTGTTTTTGTGATTGTGAATGAATGTGAACGGTACAGAGTACCGGGTGGTCAAACGTGGTATCTAACTAACTGTTTGAATGTCCGGATCGAGTCGCTAGTTCAAGGGGATGTGTGATTCTCTCTTGGAGTAGAACTGATGCCTTGTGAGACTTCAGAAGTAGTTGAGATGATCATAGGACCAAACTGTTTATGTGCGTGTTCGTTAGATGACCATATAGTATGAGTGCGGTTCGAGAGTTGAGATCAAAGAGAACAAGAGATTGGGAGTTAAGTGTCCTCGCCAAATACTTGTTTGATGATCAAGAAACTTTTCGGAGGTATTCGTAACTATGATGAATCGGATTTGGTTATAAGATTAAGTTGGTATGTGCGATTACCGAGGCTGATATGGTATCTAGCTAGCTCGTGATCGAGGCAGGATCGTTTCGTTGCCTAGGTGATGTGTTATTCACGCTAGTGTAGAATCGAGTCCATAAGACTAGATGGTCAGAGTTAGGGTAGATGATCATGCCTATGTATGTGATTGTTGTTCGGTTGTGGTAACCGTGGGAATACATGGTGTCTAACTAACTTGTGATCGAGGCAGGATCGTGTCTCTTGCCTGGGTGATGTGTGATTCACGCTAGTGCGGAACCGAGTCCGTAAGACTAGGGTCAGAGTTAGGATAGATGATCATATAAGTTCTGTAATGCATTGCTTGCATTCTTTTGTGCTGCTGGTTAAGCAAAGACACGCTGGTTAAGCGTAGTAAGGCTGGGAGCCGAGGTAAAGGTCTGGGAGACCGAGGCCATTGCGTGCCGATAAGGGTCTGGGTGACCGGGGCCATTGTGTGCCGAAGGCCTTGTGTGCCGTAAGAGGCTAGTGAGCCGTGGTAAAAGTCTGTGTGACTAGTAAGGGCTTGTAAGCCGTGTGCTGTTCTGGCGTCCTTGGAAACCAGGTAGGTTGGCCAAGACGTGGTTGTTCTGTGTTACGACTTTGGAAACCAGGTAGGTTTGCCAAGGTGTGACTGTTTTTGGTTACGGCTTTGGGAACTGGATATGTTCGCCAAGGTGTGACTAGTTCTGTGTTACGACTTGGGAACCAGGTAGGTTTGCCAAGGCGTGACTGTCTGTGTTCCGACTTTGGGACCGGAGTTGGTTGCCAAAGCATGACTGTTCTGGGTTACGACCATGGAAACCAAGTGGGTTGTCCAAGCGTGACTGTTTCTGCGAGGTGTTATTGGAAGCCAAGTGGGTTTGCCAATACTTCTGGGATTCGTTCTTAGAACCAAGAGGGTTGGCTAAGACGAATGTTCTCTGAGATGCAATTTGGAAACCGTGGGTTTGCCAATGCATGACTGAAATGAAGGCGACTTCGGAAACCATTAAGTTTGCCAAAGCGCGGTAGTGGTAGCATCTGTGGGAATCGGTGGATTCGCCAATGAATGATGTGATCATGAGTTTGCAACGGATATGTTGTGATGACTGTGTCGGTGGGGACTAAGGAAGTTCGCCATCGTGGGATTAGTAATGTGGTGTGACGGTACTAATGGATTGGCTAGTGTGCCGAGTACTTGCTTGTTAAGCATTGTACGAACTGATTGGCTGGTGTGCCGGGTATTTGCTGGTTAAGGCATGGTACCAAATCAAGATACAAGTGAGGACTTGTAATGGCCGTGTGAGCCGAGGCCTTGTGAGCCGAGTGATGGCATGGTGTGCCATGTACTGGCTGAGTCATTAATCCCTTTTGTCGAGAGTATAGATGGGACATGATTGTGGCATGCGGGTTGCCAAGGCGATTAGATGCTAGCGTCTGTGGAAATCTGCGGATTAGCCAAGACGTGACCGTGAGATTGTTCTTGGAAACTTGGTGAGTTTGCCAAAGACATTAGGTCTGTAAGGATCAAGGTGTGATCCGTGGATCGAGGAGTGATCCGAGGATCAAAGAGTGATCCGGGGAATCTGAGGCCACGTAGGTGGATTGAGATAGTCGCTGACTATGATGTGGATATAGCTTATCATTTGGGTAAGGCTATTCTGGTTGCAGATGCATTGAGCCGGTGGAAGGCTAGTGTATCGTCTGAAAATAAAGTAGATGGAATGGTAAATCTACTAAGGACATTGCGGTTAAATGCCTTTACTGAAAGGTTAGAACCATGTGTTCGAGAACCGCGGATCAAGCTGAATTGTTATCAAGGATCCGACTGGCTTAAGAGGAGGATGAGAATCCGATCAAGGTGTCAAAGAGTGACCAAAAGAAATGTCAAACTTCAAACAATGGGATTGTTATGAAGGGTTGAGTGTGTGTTCCTAACTGGAAAGAGTTAAGGAGGAACTTAAGAGAGTTTTGGAAACTCGAGTAAAGAATCAAGAGTGATTCGTTAGTGGCGTTAATAAGGATCTGTGTATCTTGGTTAACAATTATGATGATAGTCAATGGTAGTTGAGGCGAGGATGAGACAAACGCTTAGGAACTCGGGAGTTCGCTAAGGCAAGTCGATGGGCCAAGATGGACTGACCATAAGGATGACCTATCATCAAGGATAACTGAGCTGAAAGTCCAAAGCTAAATGATTATGCTAAGCATTCTGATTAAATGGAAGTTGAGGTGGGGCGAGTGGAAATACTTAGGAACTTGAGAAGTTTTCTAAGATATGTACGCACACCAAGAGACTGTCGAGAGAATGGAAGGGTTTAGCATGATGGAAAGCAAAAAGGGCAAGTCTTGAGTTGACTAGTGCGGAAAGAGAAGTCTGTTTGATAAGAGTTTGTTCGACTTGGAAGTGGTCGGACAAGGGCTCTGTGTGGTAAAGCTGTGTAGGCTGTTCTGTAGACTAGTGTTCGGCCAGATGTGGCGTACTTGTATTCTGATTGGATGGAAATCTGGACCAAGGCCGAGATGGTCTAAGGTCAAGTATCTGAGATCGAGTCTTGAGAAGGCTGCGATTGGGAAAAAGAGTTTAGTACAGCTAAATTAAGAGTGGATAGAGTCCGAGGAGGGGGACTCGGATATGGTAACGACACAAGGTATGAAGAGTGTTGCGTTACAATCTGGATAAGGGCATTGGCCGGGTCAACGTTGGGACGGATCGTGAGGCATCACGAAGTTCTATTGGAGGCCATATAAGAGTGGGAGAGCTCGATTATGGTGCTCACTGGGAGAGTTGTCTACCTTTGGCTGGGTTGCGTAGAGCGCTGTTATGTTGAACCCAAGTGGGGGAGTGTATTGTGACTGGTAGTGGTCGAGACGACTACTGAAAAGATCCGATTTCTGAAGGTTAAGCTGGAAGAGGCTCAAGACCGACAAAAGAGTTATGTCGATAAGCGCCGTAAGGACTTAGAGTTCAGTGTGGGCGATCTGGTTTATCGGAAGGCTATGACCTACAAAGGGAAAAGTCGAGCAGTGTTGATGCTAAGTTGAGTCCGAGGTACATGGGGCCGTACCGGATTCTAGAAAGGATTGGGGCAGTGGCGTATAAGTTGGACTTACCGCCTAAAATGAGTGCTTACCACAATGTGTTTCACGTGTCGTAGCTGAGAAAGCATATAACCAAACATGAGAATGTGATATCTGAACCGCCTCCGGAACTGCAAGAGGATCTGACCGTGGAAGGTAGACCGATCCGTGTGGTTGGCCGGAAAGAAAAGGTTAAGCGTGGTAAACTAGTCAAGATGATCAAAGTTCTATGGGACTGTAAAGGCGACGAGCAAACGACTTGGGAAAAAGAGTCAAGGATGAGTACAAGGTTCCTGAAATGGTTTGAGAAACTTCATGAGGAAGAGCCGGATTCGAGGACGAATCCAAACTGAGTGGGGGAGAATTGTAGCATCCGCGACCAGAAATCCTAAGTGCGGTCGTGCGGGTCATGGGAAGGCCGTTGTATATATGTCCTGGTATAGTGGAGGTTCGTCCGTGGTACCGTGTTGTGGTACGTCTGTGGTACGTCCGTGGTACGTCCGTGGTATGTCTGTGGTACGTCCGTGGTACGTCTGTGGTATGTCTGTGGTACCAAACCGTGGTACGTCCGTGAGGTTAAGTACCGTACTGTGGCTGGACCGAATAAATATTGTGGAATTTGTCTAAGTGTCGAGGGACGAAGGTTTTAGGCCGTGGGCCGTGGTTTTTCTCGAGAGAATGTGGTTTTTCTCGAGAGAAAAATGATTTATCCCGTGTTTGGCCGAGTGGTTCAAGTCTGGCCGAGAGAAAAAGGAAAGTTGGCCGGTTTGACCGAGAGAAACTTGATTTGGACCGAGAGAAAAGTAAACCGCATGGGATAAATCGTGGTTGGCCGGTTTATTCTTAGGGTTTCGCGTTTATAAGGGAGTTTTGGGGATTTCTCACGGGGGGCCGCATCTGTTCTCGAGAGAAAAGGGAAAAAATCCCGAGAGAAAAGTGAGCCGCTCGAGAGATCGTGAGTTCCGGTGCGATTCGGGGAATTCGGTTCGAGAGAAACGACTCAGAAGGGTCGATTTACCGAGGGAAGGATCAAGTTTGTCCGAGGAATTCTGTTTGGATCGAGAGTTATCCGGGAGAAAGAAGCTTCGGCCGAGAGAAAGTCGAGTTCATCCGAGAGAATCGAGAGCCGTCGTGAGATCGCGTGTTCGGTTCTGTTTCTGGGAATTCTGATCGAGAGAATCGACTTGGAGTGGTCGATTTACCGAGAGAAGGACCAAGTTTGCCCGATGAATTCGGTCTGGATCGAGAGTTATCCGAGAAAAGAAGTTTCGGCCGAGAGACAGCCGAGTTCGTCCGAGCGATTCCGGTTGCATCCGAGAGATCGTGTGTTCGGTCTTGATTCTGAGATTTCTGCCCGAGTTATTCGATTTGAAATAGGTGATTTACCGAGAGTAGGCTCGATTGTTGCCGAGGAATTCTGCCTGGTTCGAGAGTTACCGACAGTTTAAGGAGTTAACCGAGAGAGAGGAGTTTATCCGAGAAATCACCGAGAGATTTATGTGTGTCGCGTGAGATCGTATGTTCCATCGAGTTTCCGCGAGTTTGGATCGAGAGATTCGATCAGGAATGGCATTTGCCGGGGAAGGGCCAAGTTTGTCCGAGAGTTTTCGACTGGTTCGTAAGTTGACCGAGAGATAGCCAAGAGGAGCTGACTATAGTCGGGAGGGATCTGACCATAGCCGAGAGATAGTCGAGTAGTTCGGCTATATCCGAGAGAAAGCTGACTGGATCAGGTTTCTACCGAGAGATCATGATTGTGGTCATGAGGAACGTGGATATGGTCTGGGAGATCATGGACTAGGCTGTCTGGCGATCGTGTGGATCGTGTCTGGCGATCGTGTGGATCGTGTCTGGCGATCGTGTGGATCGTGTCTGGCGATCGTGTGGATCGTGTCTGGCGATCAGTGTGGATCGTGTCTGGACGTGCAAGGGATCGGGGATCCGGGCCGTCTCTCTTCTGTACTTGGTCATGTGGGGATGGTTGGTTGAGTGACTAAGTACGGGGGGGGAGATGTGTTCGTGGGTTAGCCAACGCAGTGGCTGGGTCAGGAGGAGCGTGTTTGAGGTTGCGCATGAGGTCTGGACGGTATGGGACGTTCGTGGATCATGCAGAGTGGCCAAGGTATGGTTTAGCTGATGCTTGATATTGTTATTTAAATGCGTAGCTAGTTAAGTCGTGAATGAGTAAGACCATGGGATGGACTGAGTTAAGTTGTTAGATGAAAGGAATGTATTAAACTTCATCTAGGATATCGGTTAGAAAGGCAAAAATTTATTGTGGTTCGGCCGCGGGTTAGGAAATCCGGGTCGGGGCGCTACATGTTCGCTCAGTCAAACTAGGTTCGGATGTGAAATTCAACACGTTAGCAGTTCTCAACAATCCTAAGATTAGACTCTAGTTCATATAGTTAGATTCATGCAATAAGAACAAGTTTGAGCCGGAAGAAGATCATATTCTACGGCTAAACAATCGAAGCAGCCATTTTAAGAACAGTTAATGAAATTCCCCATAGATACCCTTAAAGAACACCCAACGAAAATAGATTACTCAGACATAGAAGAATGAGTAGAAAACGAGATTTATGAATGCATACTTGTATAAATAATTAAGAAATGGGAAGGGTTCAAACATAAATCAATCCCTCTCGAAGAATGAAGATGAAGATGAGAGAGATATGCGGCCGTCGAAACAAAGAACCGTGAAAGTGGAGTTGTAAAACTTGTCAGAACTTGTTTATGAAACCCTAAACGTCGAGTATATATAGGTCTTCAAGTCCCCTTAGGCGTCATTTAGGTCTTCGCGTGCATAAGACGGCTACGTGTTTAAGTTGGGCTTCAAATGGATTCGGGAATCGCCAAGTGTCTGGCCGCACGAGCGAGTGGCCGTGGCGCGGCCACTGGTCTTCATGATGCTTGACGGACCTTCTTGCTTCCTTCATAACTTGAGATCCAACCGTAGGATTGGACTCAAACTACTTCGAGGTGAAAGGCAGCTGGTAAGGCTACCTTGTCTCCCAATATGAGCTTGATCTTGTGGTGGGAAGATCTTCTTCTGATGGTGAACGTATGTCCTCGAGCACTTATCCCGAAAATGTCTATTTTGCTCCAAAATATGCGTCTTTTGCTAAGATTACCTGAAAAGAGTCTTGAACAACCAAATACTCGAAATCTAGTGTTTATGCATTAAAACCTTAGTGAAATGGTTATTAAAGCACTTACTTATGATAGTAAAA
This sequence comes from Alliaria petiolata, assembly GCA_020283515.1. Taxonomy (NCBI): domain Eukaryota; kingdom Viridiplantae; phylum Streptophyta; class Magnoliopsida; order Brassicales; family Brassicaceae; genus Alliaria; species Alliaria petiolata. Next base: position 4,331,755 of record JAHZTW010000012.1, on the reverse strand, counting down.
ACGGGTAAAATATGCATGTTATCAACTCCCCCAGACTTAAACTTTTGTTTGTCCTCAAACAAAACAGAAATCTAAGTAAGAAAAAGAGGTTTGAAAATGTGGAAACTCACCAATACTTGGGAACTCATCAAGTCTAGTAATCGACCGTTTGAGCCACGTAACTCAGAAATCAAACTCAACGTATTTAGGTCTAGTTACGTTGAGCTTTTCACCCTTTCCGGATACGCATCATGGTCCCTTTGAGTATTTCGAGTTTTCTCTTGTTGACTCCTTTAATCATTTAGGCATGTGGTCTCATTCGAGGGAGTATCAGTCAACGAGACATTATACTCTTCTCTTCCAAACATCCAACAAAGATGTTTCCAGACACAACTCTCCTATTTTCTCTTTGATTAGTCGATTTCTCCCTACTTTTCTACGGATTCGAGGGAGTATCATTTTATTTTTTCCGATCGACCTTTTTTATTCTCTTTTCTTTTTCTTCCTTAGTTTGAGAACGATTGCTTCTTTGAAGTTGCGAACTGTCATCGTTCTTTGAGGAACTCGGATTTCTCAAACCAAGATTTTTTTTTTTTTTTTTTTTTTAAGGAACATCAAAGAGAGATTGCACCTATCACATCTTGCTAGAGTTTAAAAGAGGAGCAAATTTTGATGCCCCTTGACGAGAAGTTTTTATTCATTAAGTGTGGGGTCAACGCGAGATCCTTCAAGTACGCTAGAGATTAGAACTTTCTTTGTTGGAATGATCTACTTGCAGTGTTCAACTTAATAAGCCTTGCTTCTAAACCTGTGAGAATGGTCATTAAGGTTCCATATTTGAAGCGACTTGTTCCTAGCAAAGTTCATAGTTTCCGACTAAAAGAAAAAAAAAATTTGAATCTATAAAACGACTCGATAAATGATGCATGTATGCTTAAGACTCATCAAATAAAAGCATAGTTAGTAATATAAGAAACCCCCCCCCCCAGACTTAAATCAAATTGTCCCCAGTTTGTTTAAACCGAGCTGAGGTGAAAAAGATAGATAAATTCAAGTACAAGCTTGTGAAGACTTACTTGAAAGTGGTGATGGGTTTGGTGTGGGTGGTTGGGCGTGTGGTATGATTGAGCTAAGGACTTAATCATTTTCCTTATGTCCCTGCTTCGAATCGATTTAATTGAACAAAAGAAATCGAAAACTTAGCTCGAAAGGAAATGTGATGTGCGGTTTGAGCTTCCTTGCTTCGGATTGGTGGTGGTTGGCGTTTTGTGGTGATGGATGATGGTGGTGATGATTCGCTCGCCTTTGATGTGAAGGACAGGTACTCCGGTTGTTGAGTACCTGTCTTGGTTCCTTAACCTTTGATGACACCTTTAAAGAGAGATGGAAAATCTTCTATCCTTGCGTCTTGAAGATTGCGTCACCTCAGAAACTTGAAGTTTGGATCTCTTCTGGCCTATCCGGTGATGTGTTCGCGATACTGGAAGACAGGTGTTGCTAGCTCGAACTTCAATGCCATATGAAATTCTTACTTGGCTTCGGTAAAGGTCTCGATCGCGGAAGAGAGAAGCTAGTCTTCAAAATTTTTTCTCTTTGCGGTTTGGTGAAGGAAGTTGCCTCTTTTTCCTTCTGGAGCTTGCACAACGTTTCTGGATGTTGAGACCGTTGTATTCTTTTTCGTCTTCGTGGATGCAGGTCTGTTGAACGTACGGAGAAAAGTATGTAGAGAGATGGATCATTGAGTTAACTTGACATGGATAGAGTCTTGTTTTGTCTCGCCATCTTTGATGCAACAGCAACATGGCGCTGTTTTGGAAGTTGTATTTTCAGTCTTTAGAACGTGTTCAAGCCTTGGATTAAGAAGGAAACTTGCAAGGCTCGACATGGGTTGAAGGAGGTTCGGTTTGGTGAAGTTGGGGATGGAAAACATTATAGAAGAAGGATGGCCGCGCGACGGGTTGTCGTGGCCGCGGCCAGGCATCTCTCTCCGTGCCATCGTGGCTCGTGGCGCGGCTAGGCTCCTTCTGGCCGGCCCACGGGCATTTTGTCACCCGGTGAGTGTTCTTCGAATCTCCTTCTACATATTTTTGGTTTTTTTCGAGTTTTTTGATTTTTTGTGTTTTTCTTGGTTTTCTGAATATTTTTTTTGCTTTTGAGGTTTATATGAATGTTGTTGCTAAGAAGAAACCAAAACTAAAAATTAGTATGGTTAGAGAGATGAGGAAGAGAAAGAAAATACCTAAAATGGGTTGTCTCCCATTGAGCTACTCTTGTTTAAAGTCTTTTAGCTAGACTTTGGTAGTTTGAGAGTTCAGTTGGAGGGTGAGCTCGACCTTAAGCAATTTTTCTTTTCCTTCTACGTAGCGTCTCTTGTCGAAGACTCTTCAAGCCTCTCCATGATTGCATCTTCATCCCTTTTAAGAAGATGTTTCTCCATGGTGTATGGGATCGCGGAATAGAACTTTTTCCCATCGATATTGGCAAATGAGCCTCGCCTATTGGGCGAATCCATGATGGCTCCTGCAGTGGCTAAGAATGGCCATCCCAAGATGAGAGGTGCAGCTTCTTCTTGGCGAGTTTTGACTATGGAGAAGTCTACCGGGATTCTACAATCGCCAATGATGACTGGGAGATCAAGACTTAGTCCTTCTGCTTTGACTGTGGTTTGGTTAGCAATTCTGATCTTCACTCTCGTCAAGTAGGCATATCTAAGCCTCTGCTTGCAAGCTAGCTCCTTAGCCAATATGTTAATGGCAGAGCTGGGGTCACATATTGTCTCCTTGATTTTGATTCCTTTTACGGAACACGTGATAGATAATTGTTCCTGGTCTCGAATTTTGGTCAAACTTCGAGACCACTATTATAAGTTCGTAGAGATCAAGTATCTCTTGCACAATCTCATCACTCACACGGAAGTAATACCCAATCAGATGCTTTTTCCAAGTCGCAGTAAAAGTAGTTTATGGGGGAAGACTGCCACTACTTTGTTGAATTCTGCAAGGTCTTCTCTGCTGATCAGGTCACGAACCTTCTCGATCTTCTTGCATCTATAAATGTCGAAGACCCTAGCGGCAGCAGTGTAGAATCTCGCTTGCATAAAATGGCGTCTGATGTTGCCCACGTCTTCATTGCTATACCTGAAGTATTCCTTCAGGTCTTTCTTTCACCATGCTTCATCGAAAACAATATACATTGGAATCTTCCTGGCCTTCTTATGGAATTCGATCAATCTCTCCCTTTTTATGTGATCTCCAAACTTCGATTTTTTCTGGAACCACTCATCGTTTTATCGGTAGACTAAAGCATCATCCTCTAAAGATTCAGGAGATGAGAATGTTTGGCAAGATCGGTGGTTCGAATAGGTGAACCTGCTATAGGCGTGCGTTGCTTTAGGAACATCACCATTCTTTCCTTCGAAGTGGGTGATAGCGTTGCAAGGTGCAAAGAGAATCTGCTTGAATTTCTCGTTTGACGGACGGTTTAGTGCAACTGGAGTGGTATCTTCTTCGCTTGAGGAGTCGGAGGTCTCTTTGCCTCTTCTTGGCGAGAAATTCACGACCCTCTTGAAAGTGGGCAGCATGTCGATGAGCTTCTTTTGATCTTTGATCGCGAGGCGGCATTCCCTTTCCTCTTCTATGTATCTCCCGAGGTGATCTTTGACTTCATCGATGGCTTACTTAGGTTTTTCGAGCTCGCACCCATAACCTCGAGTTCTTCGTTTAATCTGAGTTAGGTTGTAATCGTGGCATCTTAACGCTTTGATATATCTGCATATTTTGTGATCTTAAGCATGCATTCATAGCAATTTATGACTCATTTGTGTATATCTTAGTTCATTAATCGCCCATTTGCATTCATCAAAAGACTAGCACGCATTAGGATAAAATTATGGTCATTTTTGCATACTTTCAGTCCTTATCAGGTGCATTTTGGAGTTGAGGTCATTCGAGGATACTAAGACGTGAACCATCGAGCATTGAGGACCAGTCACGACCCCGAGACCGATACGGACAAAAGCAAGGACGAACCTCGAGTATGGCAACGACTTGTCCCCGATAGTGGTTACCCGAGATGAAGATCCCACAAGGTCTTCCCCCAAGACCAATTATCAGAGCAAAGCAACAAGATGAGCCCGATACGAGCAGCAGGCAACATATTTCTTAACAACGAAGCCCTGAAACATATGCCCGACATAGAAGCCACGTGAAGAACAAGGAGACTCGGCATATTGGCTTCACATAACGGCTTGACACCGAGAAACGCTAGAAGACAACAGAATTTGCTTTTTGCCTTCGATCCATGCCACCTAGGTTTTTGGGACCACCTATAAAAACTCCCTTTGCACGTTTTTGGCAAATGATCGACATTTTTGTTATCTTAAGTTCTTTTTGTTTCTCCTTTTTGGTCATCTTCTCCAAGAGAGAAAGAAGCCATTTTTAGATCTTTTAAGTTTGTATTTTTGAAAAGAACTTTGATTCTTCTTGTTTAAATCATTTTGATCGTTCTTTCCTTCATGGTATTAACGATTTCCATGATGATTAACGAGTAGTTTCATCTCGGTTTTAGGGATGAGGTTAGGACTAATGAAGTAACTGTTCAATCTTTGATGCTTATCTATGCCCCTTGAACCGATCTTTACTATTTCTTTCAAACTTAATATTTTATTCTTATTTACTTTTCTCACTTGTTAGATTTGGTTTATGTTCTTAGCTTTTTATCTTTGTGACACTTAAGTTGATAGATTTTCTCTTATAAACCTTTAGATCGTTCTTTTCTTGCATAAGAATCTCATGAACATAATATCTTGAATCTAACCCATCGGATTGATTAGACCCATAACCTATATTACATACGGTTATAAGTAGTGGATCATTGACCAAGTAGACGAGAAAAAACCTACTTATCAATTCGCGCCGTTGCCGATTTGGGTCTTGTTTTCAGTATTGTGTTTCAGATTTTTAGCAAGACTAGGACTTTATTTTGTTTTCAGTTACTAATCAACATTCTTGAGAACTTTTGGCAGGTACCCCTCCCAAAAAGTTCAAATGGAAGACGATCAAGCTCAAGGAGACGAGTTGAATGAAGTACAACGGGATGAACCCGATATACCAAGACAACAACGTCTCATTGGAGAATGTGACTCACTAAGCAGCTACAGACCAAGAATCGGTATTACTCCTCCCTCGAGTGATGCTGGATTTGAGATAAAGAGTAATATGTTTGCTATGGTGAGAAAGACTAAATATCAGGGTGATGCCGTTGAAGATCCTCTAGATCATCTTGATGATTTTGAGAAGATCTGTTCTTTGACAAAGCAAGAAGGGATTTCGGAGGATGGATCCAGGTTAAGGCTTTTCCCGTTCTCCCTTGGAGGAAAATCTCACCAATGGGAAAATACACTCAAACCGGGGTCCATAACTACTTGGGAAGAATGTAAGCGAGCCTTTCTCAAGAAATTCTTCTCACCATCAAGAACAGCAAAGCTGAGACTCGACATCTCCACGTTTACACAACTCGAATATGAGAGGTTTAGTGAAGCTTGTGATCGTTTGAAAGGTTACACAATCAAATGTCCTCATCACAGTTACTCAAGTTCTTCACTACTCAGCATTCTATATAGAGGATTCTCAAAGCGATACAAAGACTTACTAGACACAGCAAGCCATGGGATCTTTCTTGCCCAAGACGTGGAAGATGGGATGAATCTCGTAGAGAACATGGCTACAAGTGATGGTAATTATGAGGATAACATTGACAAAACTAAAACCGAGCTCAACAAGCAGAGGGACAGTGAGGTGATGCAGTTACAAGTACGGTTGGAAGCATTGCTAAAGGGACAGCTAGAGCAACATGCTATAATAGTAAATATCGGGGATACGCCGACAGACACTGGCCGATAAGAAGAAGTTAACTCAATCCAAGGACACAATTAGTCCTGGGACTTCACAAATACCGCTATAAACCCTCATGCAGCTCCACGGTGCCACACCAGCCCCTACAACCAACACGGTTACCCTCCACCTCACCAATACTACCATCAACCTCGATCGTATTCTCCACCGTATGCTCAACTTCCTTATGGGCATTATGGCTATTACCCACCACCACCACAAGACTCGGATATTAAGAGCCTGCTAACACAACGTGTCCAATGCCAGTGCACCAACAACCACCAGCTTCAAACAATTAATACACGATTGGAAAAGCATGATACCGATATCCGTCTGATCCAGCAACCAATGCACTGTGCAGCTTCCCAAGCCAACATCAACTCCCACAGTCAGCTTATGTGCAAGCCGTCACTTTGAGAAGTGGTAAGGTCTTACCACCGCGGGAACAAATTCATCACCTCACCGAGGACACTGAAAATCAAGTGGGGGAGGGGGGATAGTTCTAAAAAATCAGAACATGACAACGTGGTTGAAGAAGTTCAAGAATGTGTAGAAGATCAGCTTTTCACTAAGCTTAAAGATCAAAATATCGGGATAAAGCCGAAATCCACTGCCCGTTGTGAGAAATGAAAGGGCCATGGTTCGTCCCACCCGCATACAAACCTCCATAATTATCCTTTCCTGGGTAGATTTAAGAAGCAACTTCTTGAGAAGTGTAAAGCACAGTTCGAAGAGCATTTGAGAAAAGTGGAACTTACCATGCCTCTCATGGATGCTTTGCCCTTAGTACCACCATACCAAAAGTTCATAAAGGATGCAATTCTGACAAGAACGAAAGAACTTCAAGGCATGGTGGTTTTGACACACGAGGGAAGTGCCATCATATAGAAGGAGGTGATGCCAGACAAGCTAGAAGATCCTGGAAGCTTTACTCTCCCGTGTTCAATCGGTCCTCTCACGTTCAACAATTGTCTTTGTGACTTAGGAGCATGCGTGAGCCTCATGCTACTCTCCATAGCCAAGAGACTCGGTTTCACAAGCTACAAGCCAAGGCGAATACCATTGATATTAACAGATCGATCAGTGAGACAACCAAAGGGTTTACTTGAAGACGTTCCTATCCGAATAGGCGATATCGACGTACCAACCGATTTCGTGGTCCTCAAAATGGACGAAAAACCGAGGGATCCTTTGATCATTGGTAGACCAAACCTAGCCACGACAGGGGCATTGATCGATGTCAAGAAAGAATGATTGAGCTGAATTTGGGGAAGGATATCACACTCAAATTTGATATAAAAGACGTAATGAAGATAGGAGGAAAGATCTTTTGGGTTGACACGTTGGATAAGCTCAATGATGCTCTTTGAGGAGCTGTCATTGCAAGATCCTCTCTTGGTAGCTTTGACAAAGGAGAAAGGAGAGCACGGACACCTAGACCAAGATAGTGAAGTTTATGTCATGCAACTTGATTCATGGAGAATCGTTGAAGACGATGAATTTCCTGTAGACCTTGAGCATGGGAGTCATAGAATGGCATGGGTCAAGAACGAAGAAACCAGTGGAGAAGCTATGAATGCAACGAGTCCGGGTGACCCATGCGTATATGGAGATTGTAGCGAACTCAATGCTCCAAAACTAGAACTCAAACCGCTACCAGTCGGGCTCAGGTACACTTTCTTGGGGCGAAACTCCACATATCCAGTTATTGTGAATGAAAGTCTAAGTGAAGATGAGCTAAACTCACTCCTTGTGTACTCAATAAGTGACATCAAGGGCCTTTCACCAATACTTTTCACTCATAGGATTCACTTAAACGATGAAAACACATCATCCGTTGAACACCAAAGACGTTTAAACACAAACCTAAAGGAAGTGGTCAAGAAAGAATTTTTAAAACTCTTAGAGGCTGACGTGATATACCCTATCAGTGATAGCACTTGGGTCTTTCCAGTCCATGTGGTACCAAAAAAAGGGGTATCACTGTTGTAAAGAATGAAAAAGAAGAGTTGATACCTACTAGGACCATAACCGGTCATAGGATGTGTATTGACTATAGAAAACTTAATTCAGCCACAAGAAAATATCACTTCCCTCTCCCTTTCATCGATCAAATGCTAGAAAGATTAGCAAACCATCGATACTATTGTTTTCTGGATGGATATAGCGGCTTCTTCCAGATACTGATCCACTCGAATGATAAAGAAAAAAACCACTTTTACTTGTCTGGATGGAGAATGCCTTTCGGGCTTTGCAATGCACCTGCCACTTTTCAAAGATTCATGATGTCCATATTTTCTGATTATATTGAAGAGATGGTAGAAGTGTTTATGGATGATTTTTTCGTATACGGTTCTTCCTTTGGTGTTTGCTTGTCTAATTTGTGCAGGGTTTTGAAAAAGTGTGAAGAAACAAGTCTAGTGCTAAATTGGGAAAAATGCCACTTGAAGGGATAGTGCTTGGCCACAAAGTTTCAGAGAAGGGTATTGAAGTGGATAAGGCCAAGGTTGAGGTTATGACGAGCTTGGCACCACCGGTTAATGTCAAGGGGATTATAAGTTTCTTGGGACACGGGGCTTCTATAGGAGATTCATAAAGACTTCTCCAAGATCACACATCCTCTTACAAGACTCTTGTGCAAGGAATCTGGGTTCGTGTTTGATGAAGAATGCTTGCAAGCTTTCAACACGATCAAAGAAGCACTTGTGTCCGCACCGATAGTTCAAGGGATTGAGATCTACCATTCGAGATCTTGTGTGATGCAAGCAATTATGCTGTAGGAGCCGTCCTAGGAAAGAGGAAGGACAAGAAGATGCACGTGATCTACTATGCAAGTCGAACGCTAGATGATACCCAAGTGAAGTACGCCACGACCGAGAAGGAGTTGTTGGCGATTGTGTTTCCATTTGAAACATTTCGGAGCTACTTGGTATGATCAAAGTTGATTGTATACACGGATCATATTGCCTTGAGATACATCTACGCGAAGAAATATATCATGCTGAGGTTGTTGAGATGGATCCACTTACTCCAAGAATTTGATATGGAGATTGTAGATAAGAAGGGAGTGGAAAAAGGTGTAGCTGACCACTTATCTCGAATGAGGATTAAGGATTTGGTTCCTATCAATAATGCCATACCGGAGGAACAACTCATGATAATGGATGCCCTCGATGGTATGTACCAAGTAAACAAGAACTTGGAAACCGTGGCAAGCATAGAAGAGAAATCCATTCCATGGTATGCGGATTATATTAATTATTTAGTGAGTGGAGACATACCAAATGATCTAGATACTTACTGAAGAAAGAAGTTCTTCAAGGACATCAACCATTTATACTATAATGAACCGTACCTCTTCAAGAGAGGCTTGGATGGGATTTATAGAAGATGTGTAGCCGAGGAAGAAGTGAAAGAGATCTTGTTCCATTGCCACAGTTCAGCCTATGGTGGTCATTTCGCTACGTTCAAGACCACAACTAAGATCTTACCAGCTGGATTCTGGTAGCCAAGTTTGTTTAAGGACACCCACAAATATGTCTCTTCCTGTGAAACATGCCAAAGGAGAGAGAACATCGGCAAGCGTGACGAGATGCCACATAACCCAATATTCGAGGTCGATATCTTTGATGTATGGGGAATAGACTTCATGGGACCATTTTCATCTACTTACGGGAACAAGTACATACTAGTTGATGTTGATTATATCACGAAATGGGTAGAAATCGTGATCAGCCCCACCAATGATGCAAAGATGGTACTTCAGCTATTCAAGTCCACTATCTTTCCAAGATATGGAGTTCCAAGAGTGGTGATAAGCGATGGTGGCAGCCATTTTATCAACAAGATGTTCGAGAATCTCCTCAAGAAACACGGGGTTAAGCACAAGGTAGCCTTACCATACCATCCAAATGGGGAAGTTGTGACAATACGAATGCATAAAACTTCTTAATCTAAGCAAGTCTAGATGATTTTGTATTTAACTATCAATCTAAATGATCAAACCAATCAAACCAAGCAAACAAAATGAACTAGAGCCTTAACTAAGCAAATGACAAGCTAATTAAGCAAATTAAAGACTAATTACTCACTAAGCAGGATTAACAATTAACTAAAATGAATGGAAGGATGGGGTTATCAATCTAGGATGCTTCAAGAACCAATCCATGATGTCAATCAATCATAATATAAGCTATTCTCTAAGATTAGAACTCAAAAGCAAGAATAATCCACTTTTATGTCACTAATAACATCATTAAACTAACTAATCAAGATCAAACTTTCATTTGTGAAAAGAAAGCTAACAAGCATTATGAAACAGTTCTAAAATGCTAATAAATACCCTAGACAATCACTATCATGAGTTAGGAACGTAAATCGCTTGTTTAGTTGATTGGAGAATTTCATCAAACACCTTGTGGGTGGAAAATTCCCTAAAGTTTAGTTTTAACTTGATCATGGCTAAACTAACATTAAGATCACTAAATAAGGAGGGAAATGAAAGAATCAAAGCATAGACATCAAGATTAATTCCTAAAACACCCTAAATCTAACACATCCTTAGACCTTAATGAACTACTCACTAATCATGATTAAATCCCCTAATTCCATGAAGAAAAGTTGATAAACATGATGATAAAGATTCAAAGATGAAAGATTAAGGAAGGTAAACTCCAAATTGCATAAACTCTTAAAAAGATCTTACAAAAATCACTTAGAACCCAAAAGGGAAGATTTTATAAGCAAAAACAAAAGATACTTAAGAAATTTAGGTTATGAATATTTATAGTGAACAGTACACGAACCGGGACAACCGGGAACAAACTGGGTATTGACCCGGTCGGGTTTGGGTAAACACACTTTAGATCGATCAGCCAAAATAGTCTGATCGATCAGATTCCCCTGCCGCGTTTGATCCATCAGCCAAAATGGTCTGATCGATCGGCTGATCGATTTGGTCTTCCTGCCTCATTTGATTTATCAGATCCTAGCTTCTGGTCGATCTGCTGATCGATCAGATCTCCCCTGAAGTGGTTTAGTGCGTCCAAGTGCATTTTGCTCACTGAAACAAGAGTTTTTACTCTTGTAAGCAATTCCTTAATTGCTCATATTATTGCAATATTTAAGGTATCAATCCATCTTGGGAGATGATTCACTAAGAATGCAAAGTTTTGTTTAAGCTAAGCTAAATTGGCAAATTCAAGTAACAAGTGACAATTTAAAGCAAGCTACAAACTTAAAGAGATACTACTTAAGCAATAACTATGATATTAAACCTTAATTGAAGCTAATCAAGAAACTAAGCAAGGATTACTACTAAGCAAGATTATCAATTATACTAAATCGAAACCTAGGGATGGAATCATTGATTTGGGAATCTAAAGGAACATTCTTGCAATCATTTAAGCTACTAATCAAGCAAACTCTATACCTAGAACTCTTAATCAAGATAAGACCATGATGTGTGGCTCAAATCCCTTTGTTAATTACCCTAATGAACTAATGATGTGTTAGCATTAGGATAATCAACAAGCATTAATAACAAGTCTAAATGGTATGATAAACACTCTAAACATCTAATGTCTTAGGCTAGAATATGTAAATCTCTTATTAAGTTGGTTCAAGCATTTCATCAAACACTTGGTGGGTGGATGAAATGCCTAAGATCCCAAAATGGCAAAGATTAGCCATTTGGCATTAAGAACTACTTAATAAGAAGAGATTAGGAAGAATCTATCCTAGATTGCAAGATTGAACCAATAAAATTCCCTAAATCTAACCCATCCCTAAGTTCCTAAGGAAACTACTCACTAATCATGATTAAGCCCATCAAATCAAAGAGAGAAGATAAGCAAAACATGATTAGAGAAGAAATAAACAAGAAATCTAAAAGAGATATTGCATTAACTCAAAATCCAAAGCATAAACAAAGTATTTGCCAAAAATGGCTAGAAGTTTAGACTAAGAACTAAGAGAAAAAGACTTAGAATAAAAATTAGGTCTAAAGAGTATTTATAGGGGGACCCATGAAAATGAAGAAAAAGAGTTCGTCTGGGGTTGGATCGACGTGTTCGTCGATCTGTTTCGTCGATCCAACACCCAAAATAAAACGGATCGACGACTCGTCGATCTTCTTCGTCGATCCGTGCTCTTGGTCGTGGCTTCTGGTTCGGCGTGGTACGTCGATCTGACTCACCGATCTGTGCTCCTGGAATTATGGATCGACGAGCTTCACCGATCCATCTCGTCGATCCGTGCTCCTGACATTATGGATCGGCGAGTCTCGTCGATCTGGTTGGTCGATCCGTCGTTCTGGAAATGTGGTTCGGTGAGCCTTCGTCGATCTGCTTCGCCGATCTGCGCTCCTGGAAATCTGGATCGACGAGCTTCACCGATCTGGTTCGTCGATCTGCTGCCAGAAGCCTTCTTCTTCATCTTTTTGTTGCTTCTTGTCCCTCCAAGTGATATGCATCATTCTCCAAGTGCATCCTCAACTCCCAAGCGTCCTTTTCACCTAATAAGGTCCCAAAACATGCAAAGAACCATGCAAAACATGCAAGAACACTCTAGGACTCTAAATGAACAAATGCAACACTATAATGCTATATTATACTCTAAAATGATGATAAACTTACACTATATGTACGCTAAAATGATGCAAAATATACATATATCAACTCCCCCAAACTTGCCTTTTGCTTGTCCACAAGCAAATAAAACACAAGCTAAGCAGAGAGGTTTGAAAGTGGGGACTCATATCCTAAGGTGTTTAGCAAAGGAATCAATTCAATGGTCCTAGTTAGTAGTTCTAGGATGCTCTTTATGCAAATTTCTACTCCAAAAGGTCTAGCAATACACATACTCAATCAAGTGAACCTAAGTCTCAACCTACACAAGCATTCATTTTCACCAACTCTTTAACATTCATTAAGTAGTAACCATGGATCATGAATCATGCAATACTAGAGAACTTATTTGGTTTTTGGGTAAGGTTTTGAGATGATAATGATCTCAACTTCATGGGGTTCCAATGCAAGGGATCTCTCAATGAACATGTGAACTTTGGCAAAATGCTAAGAGTAAAAAGCAACCTATGCATACAAGGACAAACTTCCATCTACCCTTTGTAACACAATTGTTCTTACTCTCATTTTTTTTCTTTTAAGCTCACTCACCAAGCCCAACCAAAGCTACCCATTGCAAGACAATTCGCCATATCATAAGCTCAAACCACTTTCTCCCTTTCCTTCATTAAAATACTTGGGGAAAACATCTTCTAAAACCACAAGTGTTGGCACACTTTTTCTTCAAGCTCTTTCTCTTTTCAAATACACTTTGCTATCCTCTTTCTCATAACAACTTAGCCATATTTTTTTTCTTTTTCTTGGCTCTCTTACTTTTTTTTCTAGAGGGTTTCTTTTTCTTTTCTTAACACTTAGAGCATATTATACATTGTCAACACTTGTTCCAAATATTTTCGTTTTCCCCCTTTTCACCACCACAACTTCACCCAAATCACTTGTTCCACATCAAATATCAAACCAAAATTCCCACCCAAGAAACCTATCCTATCATCTAGCTCATTGTTCTCGAGCTAGCTACATGAAAGCCTATCCTTGTCGCTCTAAACTCAACACTTTTTGCTAAGTTCACAAGATGAATAAGGCCTAAAGCACTCAATAAGGAAGAGGTTTCAAAGGAAGCTTAGTTAGGGAGTTCGTTTTAAACCGCTCTAAAGATGAGAGTCGGCTATTTGGGTTAACAAGAGTGGTAAAAGGAAAGAAGATAACCCAAATATGTATATGGTATCCACAAGTTCTCTAGCAATGCATAACCATGATAATTACTTGTTCAAATTAGGTTCAAATTCATAGAGTTGGTTTCTATTCAAAGCTTGCTTCAATTAAAACTCAAGTTGCAAATGGTGAGGTCCAAGTAGGGTTCAACTTTAACTTTCAAAACTTGCACACAAAGCATCAAACAACTAATAACTAGGGCCTTGAACTAATTCATGAGTTAAACACCTTACAAGGAAAAATCATCATTGTCCCCTATGCATGAATGCAATCCTATATGAAAGCTAGACTCAATCCTACTTATGTAACAAATGCAAATGCAACTACATGCTATTTTTTTTGGAATTTTCGAAATTTTTCAATTTTTTTGGTTTTTTCTATGCCATAAATGTATGCATGAGACTCAAGAATGCAAGAGAAAGAAAAATAAGAACACAAAACACATGATCAAATACCATACTCCCCCAAACTTAAATTACACAGTCTCTTGTGTAATCCAAGCTTGGAGAAGATTTCAACAATGCAAATGAAAAATAAAAAAAAGAAGATGGTATGTACAATGGTTTGAAATGGTACCTTAATCAAAAACGCGTGGAGGAGGAGGAGGATGACTCCATGGAGTAGGATGGATTGCTTGATTGAGGAGTTGGGGATCGCATGACTCTCTTTCCACGCCTTCTTGTCTCATGGGAGGAGGGGCGTGGCTCATCTTCATGCCTTGGCTCACTAGGGACTCCTTGAAAGGAGTGGCGCCTCTCTTCCATGTGGCTATCTCCTTCTTGATCCTCATCTTGACCTCTTTGATGCCTAGAAGATGAGACTCCTTGATCCTTGGATGTGAGGAACTTGATTTGCTTCCCCATGTCCTTGACAGTTTTCACAAGCTTCCTTATGGTCTTGTCTTGCCATTTGTTCCACCTTTGAAGGAGCTTGATGTGCTCATGAGCCTTTCGCGCAGGCTCTCCTTGGTTTGTGCCTTCATAGGGGTCAAAGAAGTACCTCTCACTACCATAGATTGGAGGTGCTTGGTATGGCTCATGAGTGGTGTCCCAATAGGCCATAGGGAAGGTCTCGATGTCCTCTAGTTGCTCGTCAGTTGGAGTGAATGCAGCGTTTGCTCTGTCCCTTAGTGTAGTGAGGTGAATGCAAGGAAGCTTGATTGTGGCCTCCTTTAGCAGCTCCACATTGAACTTGTACTTGAAGCTCTTTCCTTCCTTCACCAAAAACTGACCCTTGAGGAGATAGGAGGAGTCGATGTATTGCTCATCAGCTGAGGGTTCTCCTAATTTGATGCCCACTTCTTCAAGAATAGGAGTGATCATGCCCCCAATGGCTAGATGGTGTCGATCTTTCTTCTTGGCTATAGCTTTGCTGTGATAACTTGCTGCATGAGCAACCCAAATCTGCACTAAGCCATTCCCGGTATCATCACCTCGCATCTCATAGTTGTAGAGGTAACGGATTATACCCTTAAGCCCAACATCAAGCATCTCCCATTCTTCAGCAGTCATTACCACACTCTCCTTCCTAGCAAAGAAGGTATGAGCTAGCACCTTCTGAGCATAGCGAATCGCTGGGTGGCGGATGAGCTTGCTCTTGACCTTCCCGGTCTTGTAAGTCCCGTTACCAAGCAAATTCCAAAGCCTCTCCAACTCTGATTTCTGAACATTCAACCGCGAACCACGCCCTGTCCCATCATCAAAACCAAGCACTTCACCAAGCTTCTTGAAGCCCATCTTGTATGACTTGTTGTGAACTCGGAATTTGATGAATCCGAACCCATCCTTTTCGGGATCAATACCCGCTGAGCTTGAGGTTGTCACCTTCAAAGTTGAGAGGAATTGGCAGGTCTCCTCTTGGTGGCTTGGATATGAGCGGTTGAACCATCTTTCACAGCCCAAGTTTCTGAAAATTTCAGTCACATCCTCCAAGAGACCCAACTCCTCAAGCAGCTCATGATCCGGAAACTTGGTCCCCTTGAAAGGCATCTCCATAAGGGACTTGTAAATCGATGAGGGAGTCGGATTTGAGGCCTCAGAATTCGCAGCCTTCTTTTGCTTGGCTTTCTCCTTACTAACATCTCCCTTTCTAGATGTCTTTCTCATAACCGGAGGACTCTCTTCTGGCTCTTCTTCTTCTACCACAGGCCTCTTGCCTTCCCTCTTGCTAGCATCACCTCTTGCTCTCCCCATACTACCTATAAAACCGAAAATCTTGAAAAGGGAGTGAGCATCATAAAAATTAAAATTCTTGCAAGCAACTAGCATGTAAGCATAGAAACTACAAGGATGCTTCAAGAATTAAAACTCATTGGCAATCAAATTAGAGCAAGAGATAATCCCAACTACAAATTCTCTCTTAGCATTCAAGGATTTTAACAAGGAATTATGAAAACTAAGTTTCCTCTAGGTGATCAAAAATTAAAATTCAAGAGGATTCTAGCCTAATTACATATATAGCATTGGAAAACTAGTTTAGAGAAACCAAATTCCAAAATTTTGAACATCACTTAGGCTAAAATTTGAATTTTCGCAACCCATTAAAATCCTAGAGAAAAATTGTTCAAAAACCAAAATTTTCCATGTAAATCCTTGAAAAACTTCATCAATCATCACCCATAACAATATTCAACTATACCCAACTCAATTAACTCATTCAAAGTCTATCTATCAATCCAAATTCCCAAATCATTCTCAAGGAGAAATTCTAGAGTAAGTAGAAGGATAAGAAGACAAACCTTGGTTCCTTGCAAAGGTATGGCCGAAATTCACTAAGGAATAGAGATTAGCCAACAATTTCGAAAATAAAGCACTTGGAATCAAAGAATTTGATTGAGAATTGAGAGAGAAAGGTGAAAAACAATTTTCTTGTTCTTAGATTTGTGAAAATCGCGATGTGAGAGAGAGACAAGGGGGAGAAGGGTTTTAAAATTCAAGTTTCGGTTCAATACAAGTGGAAAAAGTCAACATTAAACCGGTCAAAGGAAGGGAGAAAAGCCAAGCAAACCTGATTTTTTTTTAAAAACGGATCGACGTGTTCGTCGATCCATGTCGTCGATCCATGTCAAATTTTAAAAACGGATCGACGTCCTTCATCGATCTAGCTCATCGATCCGCCTCCCTGGATTTTTGGTTCGACGAACCCACGTCGATCTGCTTCATCGATCTTGCTCCCTGGAAAACTGGATCGACGTGTGTCATCGATCCATTACGTCGATCCACTTTCAGAAACTTTCTCCACTCCTTTCTTTTCAAGTATAAGTCCTCCATACTCAACCTAAAACTTTCAAAAACTCAAAGAAACATAATCATAGAACTAAAACAAGAATATAAACAAGGATAACCATGGGAATGCCTCCCAAGTGCGCTTGTTTAAAGTCACTAAGCTTGACTTTGCAAACCTTTTAGGCTAGGGGTGATCAAGGAGTGGATTTGGGTTTCCTCCTCCTTTCTTTATGAACATGGTGCTTGTTCCAGCTTGTAGCACCTTCTTCTTCTTAGACCTCTTTCTTGCAATCTTTGGTGGCTCAACTATGTGTTCCCTCAAATTGATCCCATCAAACATAGCAAGAAGACATTCTCCATCAAAGCTTGACCCATCATACTCATTGTGGTCCAAGATGTCCTTATCATCCAGCCTCACACAAGTGAATCCCATCAGCTGCTCCTTTGCATATGATGGTTTCTCATCAATTTCCATAGTAGCACATGTGATTGTACCACAAGAACCAAAGGTAGAAAGCTTCATGGGATAGAAGACCTTATCATTCACACTCTTGAGAATCACCCTCTTGTTGGAGAAATCAATGCTTGCTCCAACTGTATTGAGGAAAGGAGTTCCTAGGAGTAGAGGCAACCTAGTTGCTTGAACCATTTCCATGACTATGAAGTCAGTTGGGACTAGACACTCACCAATCTTCAATGGATAAACTTCTACAAGGCCCATTGGCTGCCTTGAGGAAGCATCAACAAAGGTAATAGGTGATGGATACTTCTTTAGGTTTGTAATCCCAAGGCTCTTTGACAACTCAAGGGACATCACATTGACACTTGATCCCGAATCACACAAGGCTTCATCAATCTTCAAATTCCCAAGAGAGCAAGAAATCAAAAATTTTCCGGGATTACCGAGCTTTGGAATAGTCTTGGGCTCATCCTTTGTTGTGCTTGGTGGATCAAGGCTTTCCATCAGCTCTTCTACCTCCTCCCTATTAGCTAGCAAGTCTTTGATGAACCTTATTTGATCCTTGACCTGAGACAAACTCTCCCCTTTGGGCAAAGGTGCACCTACTTTCTCCATACTTCCTCTAAAGCTTGAGAGCACTTTCTTTTGTGCCTTAGTCAAAATCCGATCAGGGTATGGGAGTGGTGGCTTATAGATAAGGAGATCACAAGCTCCTTCTTCACTCTTCTTAGCCACTTCTCTTACATCCTCCTAAACTCTTGCCTTTGTAGAAATCTTGGGTTCATCAAACACTTCTTTACCCATTTCAGTAGCAACAACTATAGAGTCATTTTCAAGGACCACCTCCCCATCTTGAACTTCAATGTCCTCATTGAATGTAGATGTATCATAAGGAGATTCAAATAGTTGCTCAAATTCTTACACAACAAGCTCATATTCATTCTCATCAATAGTGGAGATAGTATTGCAATACTCCTTTGGGTTAGCTTCGGGTTTACCGGGTAAAGTGCCTTGAGAGTTGGAGCTAGAAGCTTTGCCTTTCTCAAGTTGCTTGAACTTTTGTTGAAGACCTCCAATTTGAGTTGCAAGCTCATTGAGGGAAGAATCCATCCTTGTATTAATTTCAGCAATTTTATTTCCCATGTTAGCATCATTGTGAGATTGACCTTGAAGTATTTGTTGAAGCATAAGCTGAACATTGTCTTGTGGAGGGTTGTACTTTTGACCACCATAGTTGCCTTGGTTTCCTCCTTGGTAGTTGGTGTTTGATGCATAACCCTTTTGGTGGTTGTTGAAAGGTACAAAAGGCTTGTTTTGAGTGGCTTGTGGAGGGTAGACTTGGTCTTGGGGGTTAGCAACATTATTACTTCTATAAGAGAGGTTGTTGTTTCCCTTATAGTTATTGTAGTTGTTGTTGTAACCTCCTTGGCCACACACGAAATTGACCACTTCTTCACACTCTTGATCCTTAACTTGATCATCACACTCTTCTTGGTACTCACTAACAAAATGAACATGCCTTTGGTTGGAGGTCATGAGCTTATCCATCTTTTCATGTAGAGACTTTATCTCTTTCTTTGTAGATTCATACTCACTTCCCCTTGGAGCTCTATCGTAGTCTTCATTGTAATTACCATCACTCAAGGCAAGATTCTCAACAAGCTCTAATCCATCTTCTACTTCTTTTCCTAAGAAGTTTCCATTACTTGCTGTATCAAGAAGCATTCTAATCTTTGGAAGAACACCTCTATAGATGGTGCTTAGTAGAGACTCTTGTGTGAAGCCATGATGAGGGCATTGCATTGTGTAGCCCTTGAATCTTTCCCATGCTTCATTGAAGGACTCATTGTTCTTTTGAGTGAAGCTAGAGATCTCATTCCTTAACTTAGCGGTCCTAGAGTTGGAGAAGAACTTAGATAGCAAAGCTTCCTTGCACTCATTCCAAGTAGTGATGGTACCTTGAGGCAAAGTTTTCTCCAATTGCCTTGCTCTATCCCCAAGAGAGAAGGGAAATAATCTTAACTTGAAGGCATCTTCACTCACACCATTCATCTTGAATAAACCACAAATTCTATCAAAGTTGTCCAAGTGATCTAGAGGATCCTCCATTGGCAACCCATGGAACTTGTCTTGTTGAACCATAGAGATGAAAGTTGGCTTCACTTCAAAGGTATTGTTTTGAACCGGTGGAGGATTGATACCATAGCGATTTTGATGTGTATTTGGAGCATCTCCAGCCCCAATAGTCCTCCCTAGTCTTGGCGCATGTAAGGGGTTTACATTACCCCTTGGTGCTTGCTCATGTCCATTATGAGGTGGTGCATGCGCCATGTTCCTAGGAGGAGCTTGATCTCCTTGTTTTTCTTCCATTCTCAACCTCTCTAACCTTGCAGCTTCCCTTCTTGCACTCCTTGCAACCCTTTCCAATTTATCAATGTCTTGAAAGCCTTGGAAGTTGTTGTCTCCTTGTGATCTCAAATGCATTCAAGGAAAAACTGAAATCTAGAAAAGTAGATGGTCAATAA
>JAHZTW010000012.1:4286015-4310995 GCA_020283515.1 Alliaria petiolata | reverse complement strand
CAACGTTTTAGGTTTTTCCTCTTTCATGTATAAATACTTTGTCCCCCACGCCTATCTCTCTATCACTCATTCCAGTTTTAGTTTTCTGTCTTTTTGTAAACCGAGAACTTCTAGCATTTTCCACCATTGAAGCTTGTTTCAAGCTTTGATCTTTTATGATATTTTGAAGTTTACAAGCATTGTCTCATAGCATTTTCTTGTAAAAGCTTCTATCTTTTCTTGTTTTTGACTATCTTTCAGCCTATGAGTAACCTTCTTATCCTCAAGGATCTTGAGGTTTCTCAAATGGCGCGTGAGTAGACTTTTTAGGATTTTGATGGGTTAAAAGGACAAAGGGACTCTCGGATTTAGCTTTCTTGCTCATCTAAATCATAAAGTTAAATTATTTCTTGTTTATTATTCCCAGAGCTTAGTCTAGTTTGGCAATCCTGTCTAAAGACCATAGGCGGCTTGACGAGAAAACCACGTGCTTGCTTAGCCGGATCTATGAACAAGAGTTTGACTCCTTAGGCTCAGACGAACTATCTGTCTAAGGGTCTTACGGTTCAATAGGGACATTGTAGATGCTTGTTTCTTCTATTGTACCACTATGCGAGAGCTAGTCTATGGTGATAGAGATTCAAAGAGTTTAGACCCAAAAACCATGGGCTAAACGATTTGAGGATCCCTTTACCTAAGAATCATCATCTAAGACCAAGTCTTGATGTGATCCAAAAGCTTCAGCTTGATAAATGACCCGAGAGTTACCTAATTCATGATACTCATCAAGATCCTTCTTTTACTTAGAAAGCTTATCTTTTTATCGTTGAAATCTTTACTTCTTGCTCAAATAGTTTAAAGTTCATCTATTTGTGATCTTGAGTGACACAAGATCCAACCTTTAGTTTCTTTTAGTAGTAAAATCTCTATCTTTCACCATATCGACTTGACTTATAACGACCAACATAACCGATTTGTTACTAAACACTCCCAAATGGATTGATACCCATACACTATACTACATACGGTTGACAGTGTTGGGTCATTGACCTAACAGGCCTAAAAAAAACCTTGATGTCAGGTAACTATCAACTCCCCCAAACTTGCCTTTTGCTTGCCCTCAAGCAAACAAATATGACAAATCCAAGAGTGAGGTGTGAAAGTGGGAGCTCAAATCCAAAAATGCCAACTAAAGAGATCAAACCATCATCCAAGTTAATAATTTTAGGATGCATATCGAGTTTGTTCTACTTTAAAAATCTTAGCCACACTCATCACAAACATGAAATGATCCAAGTCTAGCCTACACAAGCTTTCCTATCCTTCATTCCTTTAACATTCATTCAATTCGTAACCATGGATCATGCTTTGAAATGCCAAGAGAACTCACATGGTTAAGGGACAAGGTTTTGAGATGAAAATGATCTCAATGCATTGGTTTATTTTAAGTGCAAGAGGGAGCTCTCAATGAAAAGAATCAATCTATGGCAGAATGCTAAGATTAAAAACCAATAGATTCATACAAGGATGACTTTCATCTACCCAAATGCTTAATGATTTCTATCCTAGACTAAACCCAAAGATCGACCACTTAAACTACCCTTTTCCAAGGCCTTTTTTGCCCGTATAACCTTCACATTGATTTCACCTTCCTTGTTATACTTCGGGAGTTCTTCTTCACCTTGTGTAGGATGGTTTTTGGCTTTTTTTCAATGACTCTTCTTTGTTGTTGTGATGTCTCCTTATTTCATCTTTTTGGATGCTTGTTGGTCTAATTTTCTTCTTGTTGTATAGCCTTCTTTTTATGGTTGAGAACACTTTTTTCTTCTTTGATTTAGAGCCTTCTTTGTTGCCACCATCTCATCATTTCTCTCCCCATTCGATCTTCTTGTATAACCTTCTTTCTTTTCTCTTCTTCTTTCAATGATAAAATATTTTAAACACAAGAACTTCTTCCTAGTCTACCCATCAATCATCCTAACCTATTACTAGCTAAAAATACAAGCTAGTGTCTACATGAAAGCTTCTCCTTGTCGGCCTAAACTCAACACTTTTTTGCTTAGGTGATTCAAATTTTTCGAAAATAGGCCTCACAGTAACACACAAAAGTTGTAGGCTTGAAAGAAGGTATCGGCTAAGGATGATGATGATCAGTTACTTGGACTAGCAAGAGCGGTAGAAGGAAGAAGAAAGTCCAAGTATGTATATGGTAGCCATGAGTTCAACTTTTCAAAGCAAAGCATGATAATTCAAGTCAAAATTAATGGTTCTAATAGATAAATGAGATCAAATCACAGCAAGTTTCAACCAAAGCATGAACATCAAGACATGAATTCCAAGTGTGGTGCTATCTTAACTTCAAAATTACTCGAATGCATCAGACAATTATGAACGTGGGCAATGGTTTCATCTCAAGAATTAGCACCTTATAAGAAAAAATCATCATTGCTCCCTATGCTATATGAATGCAAGCCTACATGAAATGCAACTAGACTCAATCCTACAATGCAAATGCAACTTTTAAATGCTTCCTTTTTTTGGAAAATTTTCATAATTTTTCGATTTTTTTGGTTTTTCTGTCCCATAGATGAATGCATGAATGCATGAGACACAAGTATGCATAAAAATAAAATAATAATCACAAAACACAATGTCAAATCTCTCAACCTCTCCCCCAAACTTAAATTATACAGTCCCTTGTGTAATTAAAGTTCAAGAGAGACCAAGCAACAAGGGTGAGTTGTTTGAGGGTGAGTTGACTTACCTTGTTTGAGGATTGATTGATCAGGTGATCGATCGTGTGAACAATCTGATTCTCCTGCCCAGGTTAATCGATCAGCCAAAATGGTCTGATCGATCATATCTCCCTGCCGCGTTTGATCTATCTGGTGATCGATCGTGAGATCGATCAGATCTCCGAGAGCCTTTTTCCTTGCCAAATCTGACCTTAGACCATGCCTCATAACTTCCAACATACCTTTACTTGGAAACAAGAAAGAAAGACATAAAAAGGAACTAGAAAAGAACTAGAAATATGTACATGGATAAACATGAGAATGCCTCCCAAGAGTGCTTGTTTAACGCCACTAAGCTTGACTTTTCAAACCCTTAGGCATGGATGAGATCAAGGAGTGGAACTGAAATTCCTCCTCCTTTCTTGATAAACATGGTGCTTGCTTCAGCTTGCAGCACCTTCTTCTTCTTCTTAGACTTCTTTTGTAGTTCAGTGACAGGCTCCACAACCTTGACTCCATTGAACATAGCTAGAAGGCATTCTCCGTCAAAACCAAGTCCATCATGCTCATTTTGATCAAGATCATCATTCTCCTTCATCATCACACAAGTGAGACCATTCAGCTGCTTTCTTGTGGTTGGTGGTCCTTCATCAACCTCCATAGTGTCACATGTGATTGTGCCACAAAAACTCAAAACAAAAAGTTTCATAGGATAAAAAACCTTATAATACACACTCTTGAGAGTCAACCTCATCTTGATAAAATCAAGGCTTGCACCAGCTGTGTTAAGAAAGGGTGTTCCCAAAAGAAGAGGTAGCCTTGCTGCTTGAACCATATCCATAACTATGAAGTCAGTTGGAATTAGACATTTACCAATCTTCAATGGATAATCTTCTATAAGGTCTAGTGGTTGCCTTGAGGAAGCATCAACAAATGTGATATGTGATGAGCACTTATTCATTGTTGTGATCCCAAGGCTCTTGAACATCTAAGGGACATCACATTGACACTTGAACCAGAATCACACAAAGCTTCATCAATCTTCAAGTCCCCAAGAGAGAAAGAAATAAAAAACAATTCCGGGATTACCAAACTTTGGAATAGTCTTAGGCTCATCTCTTGTTGTGCTTGGTGGATCAAAGATTTCCATCAGCTCTTCTACTTTTTCTCTATTAGCTAGAAAGTCTTTGATGAACCTTATATGACCCTTGACTTGAGACAAGTTATCTACATTGGGCAAAGGTGCACCAGCCTTCTCATGCTTCCTCTAAAACTTGAGAACACTTTCTTTTGTGCCTTAGTCAAAATTCGCCCAGGATATGGGAGTGGTGCCTTATAAATAGGAAGATCACTATAAGAAGCTTCTCCTTTGTGGGGCAAGGTTGCCTCTATATCACTATTCTTAGCCAATTCTCCTATATCCTCATCAACTCTTGCGTTTGTAGAAGTCATGGCCTCATCAAACACTCCTTTACCCATAACCTTAGCAACAACAATGGAGTCATTTTCTATGATCACCTCCCCAACTTGAACCTCAATGTCCTCATTGATTGTAGATGCAATCTCTTTGGAGGGGAATACTTCATCATGTGTATCTTCTAGTAATTTCTCAAACTCTCTCACAACAAGCTCATACTCATCCTCATCAATAGAGTATATAGCATTGCAATACTCCTTTGGGTTAGCTTCAGGCTTACCGGGTAAATGATAGGGTCAAAGTTTTACCCAAATAAATCAATACTGCAAGTGCACAGCAATGCAGTTGAAATACAAAGGGTTATCGAATCCCAAAGGAAGTAGATGCTACGCTATAGAATTTAGATTCAAATTATGATATGTCGATTTCAGAAGAATGTAAAAACGAAACGATTAAACTAAAAAGTAGTGAGTGATTGATTTAAAGTTCTTAAAACTCAATAAGACAAAACGCTAGGCAAGGATGATTTGCAGGTTGAATCCGAGAATGCAGAATGTATATTATCAAGGAATTATTTTAAAGCCGTCTAGAACTCGAAACACATATTTAAAACCAATCAACTCTCGTTGCAGAAGTTATCTATCCCTAATTTCCAGAATCCCAAATCTCTTTGTAAATCCTATCAATTCAGGCAAGCATTAAAAACAAGTTCGATTGTTCACAAAATCCCTAAACCAAATCTCTTTGCGAATAGAAATTTTGCTCACCTAACACTAGTTCTGGTGATTAACAATGCTCTCGCATCTATTTAACAACCTAGGGTTTGATTTGTAGGTGATCAATCAAGAAATCAATATAAGCACAAGTTCAGGTGAAGAACCAATTGATTTTTCCCTAAAAATATAGCAAATCTACAAACTCCTCATCAACCCTAAATCACCCTAACCTAACTAGGAAATTACTCAGACATAGAAATTGAAACACAAATCATGGCTGAATAATACTGCATAAAAAATAGAAAGAGTAATGATACAAGGGTTCGAAATCTTCTCTAGAAGAGTGCAGAATTGTCTGCCTAAAAGCTCTAGATCAAAAATCTCTCTCAGCCTCAATGGAAAAATAAGATAATGGCAAAACAACGCCTTAGAAAACATAAATAATCCCCAAAACACGAAAGGACTAAATTGCAAAGAATAATAAGTTTTTGGGCAAAATTTGTAAATTCCAGAAAGTCTTCAAAACTTCTCGTCCAACTCTCGTTCCACGATCGGTGTCGATCGACACCCTTCTGGTGTCGATCGACACAAAGGAAAAATCTTCACTCAAAACTCACGTATTTAGCTGCTTCTCCAAAAAGCTTCAAATCCTCCATTTATGCTCCAAACGTTCCTGGTCCTACAAAGACTCTAAAAGACTCGAAAAACACTTAAAAGACTCTATATAAAAAGCCTATATCATGGTCAAAAACACGGAAAAACCATGATATATCAACTCCCCCAGACTTAGCTTTCTCTTGCCCTCAAGCAAAACAAAAACTTAGAATGGAGTTGAGGTTTGAAAACAGAAACAATTAGCAGACCTTAAGAACACCACATTGACCAATACTCTTGAATCCACATGCCATAGAGCCAACCTTAGGTAAAATTTCGGTATACTTTCTACAAGCTTAGCAATCTCCCAAATACGATTTAAACCCCTTAGAGAAATCAAGAACCTCCATTGTTAACCCCTATCATTTAATTAGGTGCGGTCTCATCGAGGGAGTATCGATCAAAGAACTTTTAAGACTCTTTCCCTTCCTTTGTGCCTGAACAAGACATTCTTTGCACAGCTCTCCTATTTTCTCTTCCCTTAGTCAACTGCTGCCCATTTTCAGGGTATTCTACAGATCTTTTCTTTGACTTTTTTTTTTGAAGTCTTAGAATAGTGCTGCTCTTTACTTGTGTTCCTTGTGAGGAGACATGTTCATGAGCGCTCACTAATATTGTTCCTTGTGAGGAGACAGGCTAATGAGGATCTTTGCTTTGACTTAGACTCTTTTCTTTTTGATATTTCTCAAGGGAAGATCAAGGAGAGATTGTAGTTTTTATCTTGTCAGTGCTGAAAGAGGAGTCAAATCCAATGCATACCAAGCCCCAAGATGAGAAGTTTTAATTTCATTAGGGCGGAGTTAACAACAAAATTTCTAAACGCTCTAGGAACCTAAACTTTCTCTGTTAGACTGATCCACCTATAGCGTTCTACCTAATTAAACCTCCAATCAACTACTATGGAAATGGTACTTCAAGCATCAATGTTCTGTGGCTAGTTCCAAGAAAAGATAAAAATTTCTACTAAATTTGACTCAATAAAACCAATTTTTGACTCAATAAACTGACCTCAAAACAAGACACAATGTTAGAAACTACCTTCCCCAGACTTAAACATCACTATCCCCAGTGTTATTAAGCTTGAGTTTGGTTTTAAAAGTGTGTGAAACAACGTGAGGAACAAGAGAAAGTGAGGTACCTGATCATGCGCATGGTGTCGATCGACACTTTGTCCGAAAACAGAGTTCCATTTATCAAAGTGGTGATATGTCGCGTATTTGGTAAAGTCATCCGAAGTTACACTGTTAGATAACTCACACAAAACGTTAAAAGCAACAACATCATCCATAATCTCATAAGTTCCAACAAGCTTCAAATCAAAGTACATAATCAAAGCAATAATCAAAGCAAGAACAAAAACTGACTCAAGAAAAGAAAAATGACTCAAGGGAAAAGAAAAATAGAACCAGGAACGTCGAAGATACTAATCCTCATCTGAGTGAGGTGGTGTTGGGGGACGGACGCAGCCACAGTTAGACACAACCGTGATGGCGTTCCAAATGGACTGGCAACTCTGAACCACCTATCGCTGGAAAGCAGCTTTCTCCATGGGGATCTCTGGAGCATCATGAAGGTAATGAGGACCAATAGGCTCTGGAATGGCTGCTACTCTGCTGCGTCTGGATGAGGAATGTCGAGCCCTAACTGGTGCATCCTCTGCTGATGAGGCTTCAGCTCGTGAAGATGCTCCTCTACGTCGGGTAACTCGGGCATCTCGCAGTAAGTTCGGATCAGGCTGAAAGCGCAGGCAGTCGGGATCAGTAGTGATGTGAGTGAGCTCCCTCTCTGGTAACTGGACCATACACCTCGCTCCCTGCGAATCGGTGAAAAACGAGAGCTTCTGTGGCTTGTTCCATGTAGCTCTCTGCAAATAGTCCATATCAACGAGAGCGCGCTTTCTCACAATAGAGCAGTTGGTAGTGTCAATCCCGTAATGCTGGAAAATGGGAGTAAGCAAGCTGCCAACAGTCTCCGGCTTGTTGCTGGATGATGTGAAAGGCTTCCTCTTCAGCGAAACCAAGTGATGAGCAAAAACAGCGCCAAGGTTGACGTCTTCATCCAGCTCAGACTCATCAGTGATCACATCCCAAATGGCCATGTACATCAACACCATCTCAGACACTCTCATCTTCCCCGGCTCATGCTTACACAAAAGTGTAGTAGCAAATAGACGAGCAATGTAGCGGAGAACTGGATGACGAATGTATGTCTGTGTAGAGTCCTTCGAATCATACCTCCTGTTCCCGAAGTATTTCCAGAACTCCTGAATGTCTGGAAACGGTGGAAGTGAAACACCGGTGCGCTCTCGCTCAAAGCCATAGATCCCACAAAGATCAGGAATGGGGATTCTGTAGCGAACAGCGCGGATGAGGAAGGTCAATGTTCCTTCCAATGCATTCCTCACCACCTCGTTCCGATAGTAAACACGAACTGTGGCGAGGAACTGTCGCACCAAATCGGGAAAAAGATCGTATTGCTTGGTAGCAATAGACCTCATTCCCGCCTTCTTCAATAAGCGTAAGACGTCATCCTTAATGCCCAACTCCTGCAGCGTCTTCGGGTCAGCTACCCGAGTAGGTGCGACTTCTACGAACAACCACACATTGTAGAACAGCGTGTCGTACTCATCCCAATCTTCTAGGATGTCGCGGTTCACACATGCGTCCTTGGCCACTTCTTCGGCCGGTTTATCATCCCAGTTTCTCCCAACTGGAATTATCGTTCCTTCTCTTCTAGGCCAAGGAGGGCGTGAGGTAGGGGCATCATTACCAGTCCCAGAGTCGGACGCTTCAGTTGGTCTAGCTCTCTTGGGCCTCTGAGGCATCTGCAGTCAAAATCAAAGTCACAATCAAAATCAAAATCCGAAAAAATTTTGCTCAAGAATCAAAATTCCGAAAATCATGAATTCAACCCGAAATAGGCATCAATTATCAGTGTAATCAAGTGTAGTACCACGAATTAAATAATGCACATCCATAAAACCTAAAAAAAAATCCGAAATTTTGCAACTTATATCATGAATTCAAAAATTTCAAAATCATGCAAATTGATGGACGAAATTGATTGGGCTATGGTCGAAATTATCTAACACAACCTAAATAAGTAAGATTCAAGCAAGAAATCACGCAAAAAGAGGTTGAATTCGCGATTTTTAACCTTGGGGCCGAAAATAAATTGGGATTTTTAGCACATACCTTGCAGATCTGAAGAATGGGTTAGAGATTGAGAAAGAGGGTAGAAATCCGCACAACTTAGAGCTTAGAATCACTCGAATCTGTGAAGAAACGGAGAAGTTGTGAATTTGAGAAAACATTTTCTCTAAGGTTCGGCCAAGAGCAAGTGAGGAAGAAGAAGAAGAACTCGGGGTTTTAAAAGACTTACCTGGCGTGTCGCATGGTGTCGCTCGACACCATTGGGCGGTGTCGATCGACACTTGCCCATGTCGAGCCCAGTGTCGAGCTTGCTCGATATCTGTTCGCCCCGATTTTTTTTCTCTTTTTTTTTGTTCTTTTTTGGTTTTTTTTTTTAGAAAACCAAAAATAGTGAGTAAAAACCAAAAATAAAAACGAAATAGTTACTTACCAGTGGGTTGCCTCCCACCAAACGCTCGTTTCACGTCAATAGCTTGACTGTTCATGCGTTTAAGCAGTGGGTGCATCTTCCAGAGACACAATGTGTCCTGCTGGAATCTCGGCTTGCGCCCAATAGTGCTTCACCCTCTGTCCATTCACAATGAACTCTTCTCCTTTGGAATTGGTCAAGACTATGGCTCCATATGGTCTGACTTCTTTGATGGTGAAAGGACCTGATCAGCGTGAACTCAATTTACCAGGAAACAATTTTAAATGAGTTATACAGAAGTACCTGGTCATTTGGTTCGAAGTTTCTGGAGATGATATTTTTGTCATGATAAGCCTTGGTGCGCTCCTTGTAGATTTTTGAGCTCTCATATGCATGATGTCGAATCTCATCTAACTCATTGAGCTGTATCAAACGCCACTCTCTAGCTGGCTTCAAGTCGAAATTCATCTTCTTGATAGCCCAATGCGCCTTGTGTTCCAATTCCACCGGGAGATGGCACGCTTTGCCATAGAGTAGATGGAAAGGTGTAGTCCCAAGTGGCGTCTTGTAAGCAGTCATATAAGCCCAAAGTTCATCGTCTAACTTCGCAGCCCAATTCTTCCTAGTCTTGCCCACTAGTCTGAGGGTGATATGGAGTAGCCAAACGGTGCTGAACACCGTGCTTCTTCAGCAACTTGTCAAATACCTTGTTAATGAAGAGAGAACCACCATCACTTATAACAATTCTAGGCACTCCAAATCTGGGGAAGATAATGGTGAGAAACATCTTCAACACCACTCTAGAATCATTGGTTGGACTAGCAATTGCTTCCACCCACTTGGACACATATTCCACAACAAATAATAGGTACTTATTCCCATAAGATGAGGGAAAAGGACCCATGAAATCGATGCCCCAGCAGTCAAAAGCTTCAACCTCAAGGATGAAGCTTTGTGGCATCTCATGTCTTTTGCTGATCTTCCCTCTCCTCTGACAGATGTCACATTGTGTTATAAAAATCTGAGCATCCTTGAACATAGTAGGCCACCAAAAGCCTCCTTGAAGAACCGTGGACACCGTCTTGAAAGTAGCAAAGTGTCCAGCATACTCAGAACCATGACAATGAAACAGCACATCTTGAACCTCAGTCTCTGCAATGCATCTTCTGTATACATTGTCTAAACAATGCTTATACAAATGAGGTTCATCCCAATAATATCTTCTAAGTTCCCTCATGAATTTCTTCTTCTCATAGTCTTTGAGATGTGTAGGATCAGCATCAGCAGCTAGGTAGTTCACAATATCAGCATACCATGGTCTAGAAGAAGCATTAACAGCAAATAGGGGCTGTTGGAACAAGTCATGTAGGATCCGCTGATGAAGAACTGTGTATGTTCGACACTACTGATCTGTGCAAAGCGCTTGTGTCGAGCACCTGTGTCGACCACGGTCGACATCGCCTCGTGTCGAGTAAATTGTCGAAGTTTGCAGAGGGTGTGTCGATCGACACCCTCCTGGTGTCGATCGACACCAGTGCTCTGGCCTCGCAATTCTGCAGCTTTTCCGAATTCTTGCCCTGAAATTTAGTCTCAATGAAGTAGACATTCTCTTCATGTAGGAAATCATCAATGGGGACGTCATCATCAATCCTAATCCTTGAAAGATGATCAGCTACTCCATTCTCAAAACCCTTTCTTATCCTTCACTTCAATGTCAAACTCTTGAAGAAGTAGAATCCATCTCAACAACCTTGGCTTTGCATCTTTCTTCTGCATCAAGTACTTCAGTATGAACCACCACCTTGGAACCAACAAGATACTGGTGAAATTTCTCAAAGGCAAAAACCACAGCTAACAATTCCTTCTCGGTAGTTGCATAGTTCCTTTAGGCATCATCTAACGTTCTGCTGGCATAGTAGATTGCGTGAAGCTTCTTGTCTTTCTTCTGTCCCAGCACAGCTCCAACAACAAAGTCAGTGGCATCACACATCACCTCAAAAGGCAAATCCCAGTCTGGAGGCTGAACAATCGGAGGACTGACCAAAGCTTGCTTGATTTGCCGAAAGGCTGAATGACATTCTGCAGTAAACTAGAACTTCACATCTTTGCAAAGAAGAGCAGTAAGTGGCCTTGCTATCTTGCTGAAATCCTTGATAAACCTTCTGTAGAACCCATAATGACTCAGAAAACTCCTCACTGACTTCACAGAATCAGGTGCTTGCAAACTTGTCATTACACCAATCTTCGCCTTGTCTACTTCAATCCCATCAGCAGAAACTCGATGTCCAAGAACAATACCATCTCTGACCATAAAGTGGCACTTTTGCCAATTCAGAACCAAGTGTTTCTCTTCACATCTCTGCAGTACAGCACACAAGTTCTCTAGGCAATCTTTAAAGGATGACCCATAAACAGAAAAATCATCCATAAAGACCTCTATGAACTTCTCAATCATGTCTGTGAAGATAGACATCATGCATCGCTGGAAGGTTGCAGGAGCATTACAAAGTCCAAATGGCATTCTGTGATAAGCGAAAGTACCATAGGGACATGTAAAGTGGTCTTCTCCTGGTCATCTGGATTGATAGGAATCTGGAAGAACCCTGAATACCCATCTAGAAAGCAGTTATATGGGTGATTCGCCAACCTTTCCAGCATCTGTTCAATGAAAGGCAATGGGAAGTGATCATTCCTGGTCGCAGCATTCAGCTTCCGGTAGTCTATGCACATCTTGTGTCCAGTCACAGTCCTTGTAGGAATCAGCTCATCTTTCTCATTTTTCACCACTGTGACTCCTCCTTTCTTAGGAACCACATGAACTGGACTGACCCAAGCACTGTCTGAAATAGGATAGATGATCCCAGCTTCCAGAAACTTCATAATCTCCTTCTTGACAACCTCCTTCATGTTCGGATTCAGCCTTCTCTGGTGTTCCATGACTTTGACTCATCCTCCAAGTGAATCCTATGCATGCATAAGTCTGGTGATATACCTGAAATATTATCAAGAGAATAGCCAAGAGCTTTGCGAAATCTGCGCAGCTTACTTAGCAATAATGTGAGCTCTGCATTGTTCAAGGAATCATTCACAATAACAGGATAAATGGAATTGGGTCCAAGAAAAACATACCTTAACCCTGCAGGGAGCTGTTTAAGCTTAATTTTTGGAGCTTTGGCTTCACTCCAATCGCCCATTGTTGCAGCTTTTGCAGAAGTTCCATCCAGCTCCTCTTGTACAACGAGCTGCATTACTTGCTCGCTAGCATCCATCATTTTCAAGTACCCCACAGCGTCTTCATCCAGATACTCTGCGTCTGCGGTAGAGGTTGTCAAAGCTCTCTCCAAAGGATCAGCAGAATTATTCTCTTGGAAGATCTCTTGAGCGAGGTTGGTGAGGGAATCCACATAGAAAGTCTGTCCCTGTCTCTTATACACATCTAGATGTGTATAAGAGACAGCTCCAAAGGATAAGCATAACTCGTCTCATGGAAGATCTCTTGAGCTAGGTTGGTGAGGGAATCCACATAGAAAGTTTGTCCATCTATCGTTGGCCTCGTCACTTATACACATCTAGATGTGTATAAGAGACAGGAATTATTCTCTTGGAAGATCTCTTGAGCTAGGTTGGTGAGGGAATCCACATAGAAAGTTTGTCCATCTATCGTTGGCCTCTTCATCAGATTATCCATGTCAAAATTCATCACCAAGTCGCCAACATTCAGTGCTATTCTTTCCTTCCTTACATCAATGATTGCTCCAGCTGTGGCTAGGAAAGGTCTTCCAAGGATGAGAGGGTCTTTGGGTTCATCACCATACTCAAGAACCACAAAGTCAGTGGGAATCAAACAATCTCCTACATTGATAGGAACATCCTCTAAGACACCCTCAGGGATCCTTACAGAGCGATCTGCTAGGACTAGAGAGATCCTAGTGGGTTGGAAATCTGTCATATCAAGTCTGGTAGAAACTGAAAGAGGCATAAGGTTAACACTTGAACCCAAATCACAGAAAGATCTCCCAAACCTGTCTAAAGAGATTGTGGAATCCAGAACAAAGCTCCCAGGATCTGGAAGTTTTTCTGGAATTCTGTTCTGGATTACAACACTGACTTGTTTGGATATCAGCATCACTTCCTGCTCAAGGTCCAAGTTCTTGCTCATCATCCTCTTCATATACCTTCTTATCACAGGACTGGTTTTGATTGCATCTATCAAAGGAATTTCAATCATTAATCTGTCCATGATAGCCTCGCATCTAGCATCGAGCAGCTCTTGGTTAGACTTCTTCGGTATCAAGGGGTAAGGTATCTTCGGCTTGTACAGCTTCTCTTCTGCAGTTTTCGAAGTTACAGGTCGAATTTAGGATTCCTGGGTAGGGTGTCGATCGACACCCTCCTGGTGTCGATCGACACCAGCATCTGATGTCGACTTCTTCTTTGTGTTGACCACCGTGTCGAGCTTGGTCGATTTCGACTCTTGTTGAGTCAAGTCTTCGAGGATTTCTATTGGTGTCGATCGACACCCTTCATTGGTGTTGATCGACACTGGCTCTGCAGCACGATTCTCATCTTCAAAATCCTCAAGTTCTTCGATTTCTTCAGCACTTAGACCATTTTTCTTCACTGGCTGAAGGCTCTTTCCATTCCTCAATGTGATGGCATTGACGTGGCGCTTGGGATTAGCATCAGTCCTTCCAGGAAGAACTCCTTCTTGCCTATTAACAGCTCCTGCAGTTTGAGCAACTTGAACATTTAACTTCTTCACATGAATGTTCAAACTCTCTATCTTCCCATTCAAATCTTGGTACAATGAATCCATCTTCCAATTAAAGTCCACAGTCATCTTCTGCTGTCCTTCTAGAATCTGCTCTAGCATAGATTTCATCTCACTGTCCGCAGATTTTGCAGGTGGATTTTGATAAGAAGAGGAACCATAGCTCCTTGTGAAATTGTTGTTGCTCTGGTAAGGCTTTTGGTACTCATCTCTCTGGTACTGAGGTTTTGGAGGATAACCAGAAGTATTATGGTTTCCTGTGTAGCTACTCCTCTGATTGTTCCCACTGAAGCCTATGTTCCCTTGCTGATTCCCAAACCTTTGGCCCTGAAAGCCACCTTCATTGATGTAGTTGACACCTTCTTCATCAAACTCTTCAGTAGGCTCGAATGTCTCTACCTCAGCAGCAAACTGAATGTGCTTCTTCCCCACTAGAAGGTTGTGTACACTGTCTAACTTGGCCTTGACTTCTGCAATTTGACTCCATCATTCACACTAGCATGCTTCTTCCTCTCAATATATGCATTCTTTGTGCTGTTGCTAGATGCCAAATTCTCTATAAGCACAATTGCATCTTCTGGATACCTGGTGTTAAAGTTCTCATTACTTGCAGCGTCCAAAGCCATCTGGTACCTCCAGTCTATTCCTCTGAAGAAAATACCAAGCAGTTGTACCTCACTAAACCCATGATGTGGATAATCTCTCTGGTATGCTCTGAATCTTACCCAAGCAGCCTTGAATGCTTCAGTTGGTCCTTGAGAAAATGCAGAAATCTTTGTTTTAAGCTCTTCGGACCTTGCATCATCGAAGAAATTGCACAAGAATGCGTTCATCGTGTCTTCCCAAGTAGTCAGTGATCCCGGTGATAATTGTTTCAACCAATACGCTGCATCTCCTCCAAGAGAGTATGGAAAGAGCTTGCAGAAAAGGTAATCATCAGACAGTCCATTGGCTTTTATGCTGGAGGCCAAGTCTTCAAACCTTTCTATATGGTCCATAGGGTGCTCATTGGGAAGGTGATAGGGGTCTAGTTTTACCCTAATAAAACTACTGCAAGTGCACAGCAAAAGCAATCGTAGTATAAGGGGTATCGAATCCTCAGGGAAGTTTAAGATACTTTTATGGTTTCTAGGTTTAGATTATTCTAGGCGATTAATTTAAAGTATTCTAAAGCAATGCAGAAATAAGTAAACGATTTTATAAAGCGATGTAAGTTCAGAGACAAAGGCGCTAGGCAACGATAATTATCAGGTTTGAATCCAAGAATGCAGAATATAAGTTTATTAGGGATTTTATTAAGAACCGTCTAGAACTCGAAACTCTAAGTTAAAACCAATCAACTCTCGTTGCAGAAGTTATCTATGCCTAAATCCCTAAATTCCAAATCTCTTTGCGAATTTAAACAATTAAGGCAAGCAATAAGAACAGGTTCGATTTGTTCACAAATTACCTAAACCAAATCTCTTTGCGAATAGATAATTTGCTCACCTAAGATTAGTTCAAGTTATTAATAATGCTCTCGCATCTATTAAACAACCTAAGGTTTGATTTCTAAGTGATCAATTCAGAGAATCAAGTTAAGCACAAATCAAGGTGAAGATCCAATTGATTTCCCTAATAATTCTAGTGATTCTACAAACTCTTCATCAAACCCTAAATCACCCTAACCTAACTAGCAAACTACTCAGACATAATAATGCAAACACAAAACATGGCTGAATAATATTGCATAAAAGAATAGAGAATGATACAGGGGTTCGAAATCTGGCTCAGATGAGTTAGAATTGTCTCCCCAAAAGCTCAGGATCAATCTCTCTCTAAGTCTCAAAAACAGAAAATAATGATAAGGTATTTGGCTAAACAATGCCTGAAAACTATTTATAGAAGGGGATTTTTCGTCCAGGGGCAGACTTGTAATTCTTCAGAACTTGAGTGATTTCCTTTTTCTGATGGAATTGGGGAAACTTGGCCGACCTTCTTTGGTGTCGATCGACACTGATGGTGTCGATCGACACTCAGCTCGTAAATCCAGCCTCTTGACTTCATCACTTCGGCTGCTTCTCCAAAATGCTCCAAAATGTTCCATAATCTCCCATTTAGCTCCAAATGCTCTCCATCCTGTAAAGACTCTAAAAAGACTCCAAAACTAGCAAAAGACTCTATAAAAACACTTATATCATGGCTTAAAAACGGGTAAAAACCATGATATATCAACTCCCCCAGACTTAGCCTTTGCTTGCCCTCAAGCAAAACAGAAACTTAGACTGAAGTAGAAGTTTGAAAACAGGAACTTCCAAGTACTTCTTCAAAACGCCACATTGATTAACACTTCTTGAATCCACATGATATTAGAGCCAACCTTAGGAAATGTTCAATGTACTTACCACAAGCTTAGCAATCTCCCAGTTCAAATCCAGATCCTTTCCTTGGTAAAAGATTCGAACTCTAACATTGGTAATGCCATAGAACTTTTCTGATTCTTTTCCCTTCCTTAGTACCAAAACAAGATATTCTCATACAGCTCCCCTATTTTCTCTTCCCTTAGTCAACTTCTGCCCATTTTCAGGGTGTTCTAAGATCTTTTCATTGACTCTTCTTATTCTTTTTGGGATCTCTGGAATAGTGCTACTCTCTACTTGTGTTCCTTGTGAGGAGACGTGTTCAAGAGCATCACTAATATTGTTCCTTGTGAGGAGACAGGCTCATGACAAAGGCACTATTCCAGACTTAGACTATTTTTCTTTCTTTTCTTTTCTCTTAAGGGAAGATCAAGGAGAGACTGCAATTGCCTATCTGTTCGGACTGAAAGAGGAATCAAGTTCTGCGCATACCTAGTTCTTATAAGGGGATCTGAACTCGCCCTGTTAGACTGATTCCACTTGTAGCTTTCTACTTAGTAAGTCCTGCAATCAACTCTTATAACAATGGTTCTTCAAGTGCTAATTTTCTGTGGTTAGACCCTAGAAAAACTGAAAGTTCCAACTAATTTTGACTCAATAAAACAGATTTTGAAAACTTTAGACTCAAGACTCAACTGACTCTCAAAACAAAACACTAAATTAGCAACTACCTCCCCCAGACTTGAATAACAATGTCCCCAGTGTTACTAAGAATGAGTTTGGATAGAAAAAATTCATACCAAATTGTTGCAATAAAGAGAAAAAATCGGATTCTTACCTGACTTCTGCGTGTAGCGTCGATCGACACAGATTGTATCGATCGATGCTGTGTCTGAAGATGGTGTCGATCGACACAGATGGTGTCGATCGACACTCTGTCCGTAGACAGAGTTCTGCCACTCAAACATTGAAGTTGTTAAGTCAGAATGTTGTTAGAAGTCCTCCAAGCTGTTAGAAAACTCAACAAAAAGTTAAAAGCACAAGATAATTCAATAAGCTCAATAACTGCAACAAGTTTGAAACAAGGTATTGAATCAAATGAAACAAAATGCAGACTCAAGTGAAAATAAAAACTGACTCAAAGTACTAAAAAGAAAAAGGGTGAGAAAGTCACTCGTCGTCATCAGCATGTGGTGGAGAGGAACGTGGTGGCGTAGGTGGTCGAACGCAGGTAGACACAGATGCAATGGTGTTCCAGATGGCCTGGAAGCTCTGAACCACGTATCGCTGGATAGCAGCCTGCTCTATAGGAATCTCAGGAGCGTCTGGAAGGTGATGCGGTCCAATAGGCTCTAAAGTAGCCGGTGCTCTGCGTCTAGATGGTCGTGGAGGATCCGCAGCTGTGCGTGATGAAGTACCTCTGCGTCTGGCAACGGGAGCATCCCTGAGCTTGGTCGGACTAGGCTGAAATGCTAGGCGCCCTGTGTTGCTGGTAATGTGAGTGAGGTCTCTGTCAGGTAGCTGAATCAAACGCTGCACTCTCTGCTCGTCGCTGAATGCCCACAGTCTCTCTCCGGTCACCCAGTGAGTCCTCTTCAGGTACTCCATATCCACCAAGGCACGCGATGTAACAATGAAACATGTAGGAGTGTCTATCCCGCAGTGCTGGAAGATGGGTGTAAGAAGACTCCCTATGGTCTCTGGCTTCAGCTTCGTCCCGCTGAAAGACTTCGTCTTCAAAGAAGCCAAATGATGAGCAAATACCGCGCCAAGGTTCGCGCTAACTAGCGCGTCATCATCCTCATAGATCTCAGACCAGAGACCTCGATAGAGCAGCACCAACTCAGACACTCGCATCTTCCCTGGCTCGTGCTTACACAGAAGTGTAGTGGAGAACAATCGAACAAAATAGCGCAGAGTAGGATGACGAATGTCGGTGTGAGTGGAGGTCTTAGAATCATACCTCCCATTTCCGAAGTGCGACCAGAAGTCCTGGTTATCTGGAAGTTGAGTTTGAAGAGAGACCCCAGTGGCATGCTCGTCTGCGAATCCATAGATCCCACAGAGGTCTGGAAGGGAAATGCGGTATCAGATTCCGCGGATGAGGAAGGTCAATGTGCCTTCCAGAGCATTCATGTTGATCTCGTTCCAGTAGTAGACCCTGGCTGTGGCAATGAACTGGCGGACTAGGTCTGGATAGAGATCGAACTGCTTCGTCGCTATGGTGCCCATCCCAATTCTGCTCATCAAGGACAGAATGTCATCCTTGATTCCTAGCGCGCTCATCGTCTTCTCACATGCAAAACGAGTTGGAGCGATCTCCACTAGCAGCCACGCATTGTAGAATAGAGTGTCGTAATCATCCCATGACTCGCTGATGTATATGTAAGTGCACGCGTCCTTTGCCACCTCTGCAGCTGGTGACTCGTCCCATCGTCTTGTAACACGAACCTTCACCTTTTCAGGTTTAGGCCATGGAGGGAGAGCTGGAATTGCCTCGTCATTTGCAGTTCCTGAGGCTTCAGCATCTGTTTCTCGTGGTCTCTTAGTCCTATGAGCCATCTGCAATGAAAAGAAAAACCAAAAATCAACATCCAAAGTCCAACAAACGAAACACAATGTTTCTGTAATGGTCGGGTGTCGATCGACACAAAGGGTGTCGATCGACACCAGGTATAAAACTTCATAATTTCGCTAAATCTCGAGTTTCAACCCAAATTCAGAAACAATTGACAGGTTATGCATGCCCAACATCGTGGATCAACCAAGTTCTAACTATAAAACCCAGGAAAAACTCCAAAATTCGCAACATGCATCATTAATTTCCAAAATTCGAAAATTTCAAATTGTGCAATTTAGAGAGTGAAAATCGGTTGGGTAATGGTTGTAATCATGATATACAACCTAAATGAGCATCATTCAAACAATAAATCAAGCCAAATAGGGCGGATTCGAAAATTTTCACCTTAGGGTCGAAATCAAAATTGGGAGATTTGAAGAACATACCTTGGCAGATCGAATGAATGGATAATGGAATACGAAAGAGGGGTAAAATCCGCACGGATTAGAGCAAAGAAACGCTCAATTTGGTAAGAACACACGAAATTTTACGAGTTTGGATTGATCAATCCTATATATATGTCTTGGCCAAATTCTTCCCTAGAAAATTTTGGGAAAAAACTATCAAGTCTCGCGAGTTTGAAAAATATGAGAAAGATGAAGAAAATTTCGGGTTTTGAAGACTTACCCGGAACCGTGATTGGTGTCGATCGACACAGTAGGTGTCAATCGACACTGATCGTGGTGATGCCCTCTATTTTTTTTTTTTTTTAAAGTCAAAATTAAATAATTGGATCTTCACCTTGATTTAATTAGTAAAACCAAATTCAAAATGTAAAGAAAACTTACCTAACAGTGGGTTGCCTCCCACTCAGCGCTCGTTTAACGTCAATAGCTTGACTGTGCTTGCGTGATTTAGGCGTTGGGTGCA
Source organism: Alliaria petiolata (assembly GCA_020283515.1). Classification (NCBI taxonomy): domain Eukaryota; kingdom Viridiplantae; phylum Streptophyta; class Magnoliopsida; order Brassicales; family Brassicaceae; genus Alliaria; species Alliaria petiolata. Next base: position 4,291,333 of record JAHZTW010000012.1, on the reverse strand, counting down.
TCATCCAAAGACACAATGTGTCCGTCTGGAATCTCGGCTTGAGCCCAATAGTGTTTCACTCTTTGCCCATTCACAGTGAACTCTTCTCCTTTGGCGTTCGTCAGGACAATTGCTCCATATGGTCTAACTTCTTTGATTGTGAAGGGACCTGACCAACGTGAACGCAATTTACCAGGAAACAATTGCAAACGAGAGTTATACAGAAGTACCTGGTCATTTGGCTCGAATTGTCTGGAGATGATCTTCTTATCATGATATGCTTTAGTTCTCTCTTTGTAGAGCTTTGAGTTCTCATAAGCAAGATAACGAAGTTCATCCAATTCGTGGAGCTGAAGTAGGCGCCTTTCTGCAACAGGCTTCAAGTCGAAATTCATCTTCTTGATAGCCTAATGCGCCTTGTGTTCCAACTCAACTGGAAGATGGCAAGCTTTGCCATAGAGCAGCTGGAAGGGTGTAGTTCCCAAAGGCATTTTGTATGCAGTCTTGTAGGCCCAAAGTGCATCATCTAACTTTGTTGCCCAATCCTTCCTTGTCTTGCCTACTGTCTTCTCCAGAATTTACTTGATTTGCCTGTTGGAGACTTCCACTTGTCCACTGGTTTGGGGATGATAAGGGGTCGCGACGCAATGCTGAACGCCATGTTTCTTTAGCAGCTTGTCGAACACCTTGTTGATAAAGTGAGATCCACCATCACTAATGACAATCCGAGGTACTCCGAATCTTGGGAAAATGATGGTCTGAAACATCTTCAGAACTACTGCAGCATCATTGGTTTTAGAAGCAATTGCTTCCACCCACTTAGAGACATAGTCCACAGCTACCAAGATGTATTGCATTCCGAATGATGGAGGAAAAGGACCCATGAAGTCAATACCCCAACAATCAAAGACATCAACTTCAAGGATGAAGTTCTGTGGCATCTCATTCCTCCTGCTGATCTTTCCTCTTCTTTGACAAACATCACACTTCATGATGAAGAGATGGGCATCTTTGAACATAGTAGGCCACCAAAAGCCTGCTTGAAGAACCTTGGACACCGTCTTGAATGTAGCAAAGTGTCCAGAATACTCTGAACCATGACAATGGAACAAGACATCACGAACCTCACTCTCTGCAGTGCATCTTCTGTAAACATTGTCTGAACAATGCTTGTATAAGTGTGGCTCATCCCAATAATACCTTCTGAGTTCCCTCATGAACTTCTTCTTCTCATATCCTTTGAGATGGTTAGGCTCAATGTCTGCAGCAAAGTAGTTCACAATATCAGCATACCATGGTCGAGTTGCATCTTGAACAGCAAAGATTGGTTGTCGAAACACATCATCCAAAAGCTTACGAACTAAAGAACACGTAGGGTGTCGATCGACACAGGTGGTGTCGATCGACACTCGGGCACAGGAGATGTCGTTCTTTGATTCGGACGGGGTGTCGATCGACACTCCCTTAGTGTCGATCGACACTGATCGTATCTGGTCCGAGATCATGCCTTTCAAGCGACTCTCAACAAGATATATGTTCTCCTCAGGTAGAAAGTCATCAATGGGCACATCATCTTCAATACTAATCCGTGAAAGATGATCAGCTACTCCGTTTTCAACTCCCTTCTTGGCTTGGCTTTGCATCCTTCTTCTGCATCAAGTACTTCAATGCAAAATGGTCAGTGTGAACAATCACCTTCGAGCCAACAAGGTACTGCCGAAATTTCTGAAAGGCAAATACCACAGCTAACAATCCCTTCTCCGTAGTCGCATAGTTCTTCTGAGCATCATCTAAAGTCCTGCTGGCATAATAGATGGCATGAAGTTTCTTGTCCTTCTTTTGTCCTAATACCGCGCCCACTGCGAAATCACTGGCGTCACACATCACCTCGAAAGGTAGATCCCAGTCTGGTGGTTGCACAATTGGAGCACTCACTAATGCTTGCTTGATCTGTTCAAAGGCTGAAAGACATTCTGCAGTGAACTCGAATTTCACATCTTTGCACAGAAGAGCAGTGAGTGGCCTTGCAATCTTGCTGAAATCTTTGATGAATCTTGTGTAGAATCCAGCATGTCCTAGAAAACTCCTTACTGACTTCACAGAATCTGGTGCATGTAGTGTTGTCATGACCTCTATCTTGGCGCGATCCACTGCAATGCCTTCTGCTGAAACCTTATGTCCAAGTACAATCCTATTTGTGACCATGAAGTGACACTTTTCCCAGTTCAGAACCAAGTGCTTCTCTTCACATCGCTGCAACACTGAGCATAGGTTGTCCAGACAGTCTTTGAAGGATGACCCATAAACAGAGAAGTCATCCATAAAGACCTCCATGAACCTCTCAATCATGTTTGTGAAGATCGCCATCATACACCTCTGAAAAGTCGCAGGAGCATTACAAAGTCCAAATGGCATCCTGCGATATGCAAATGTACCATAAGGACATGTAAAGGTGGTCTTCTCCTGATCATCTGGATGGATCGGAATCTGGAAGAATCCTTAATAGCCATCCTAGAAACAGTAGTACGGATGATTTGCCAATCTCTCAAGCATCTGGTCGATGAACGGTAAAGGAAAGTGATCCTTCCTGGTCGCGGCATTCAGCTTCCTGTAGTCTATGCACATCCTGTGTCCAGTCACAGTCCTTGTAGGAATCAGCTCGTTCTTCTCATTCTTCACCACTGTAACTCCTCCTTTCTTAGGAACCACGTGAACCGGACTGACCCAAGTGCTATCCGAAATGGGATAGATGATCCCTGCTTCCAAGAGCTTCATGATCTCCTTCTTGACAACTTCTTTCAGGTTCGGATTTAGCCTCCTTTGGTGTTAAATTGACGAATTGGTCTCATCCTCAAGGTGAATCCGATGCATGCATAAGTCTGGTGAGATACCTGAAATATCATCAAGAAAATAGCCAAGAGCTTTGCGATATTTGCGTAGCTTGCTTAGCAACAACGTGAGCTCTGCATTGTTCAAAGAAGCATTAACAATTACAGGATATGTGGAATTAGGACCAAGAAATGCGTACCTTACCCCGGCAGGGAGCTGTTTAAGCTCGACTTTAGGTGCCTTAGCCTCACTCCAATCAGTGAGTGTGTCTTTTGTTGTTGTGCGTGTAGGGTGTCGATCGGCACAAGTCTTCAGCAGCGACTAGTTGCATCACTTGCTCGCTTGCATCCAACATCTTTGCATATCCAGCAGCTGCATCTTCCAAGCACTCATTGTCCTCTGTAGAAGTGGTCAATGCACGTTCCAGAGGGTCTGTAGGGTGGTCCTCCTGGAATATTTCTTCAGCAAGGTTGGTGAGTGAATCGACAAAGAAGGTTTGTCCATCAATAGTTGGCCTCTTCATCAGCTTCTCCATGTCAAAATTCATCACCAAATCTCCAAGGTTCAGTGCGATCCTGCCCTTCCTCACGTTAATGATCGCTCCAGCTGTAGCCAAGAATGGTCTACCGAGTATGAGAGGGTCTTTGGGTTCCTCATCATATGCCAAAACCACGAAGTCTGTGGGAATCAAGCAATCTCCCACTTTGATAGGAACATCTTCCAAAACACCTTCAGGAATTCTGACTGATCGATCAGCAAGTACTAGGGAGATTCTTGTGGCCTTGAAATATGTCATGTCCAGCCTTAGAGCAACTGAAAGAGACATCAAGTTGACACTTGATCCTAAATCACACAAAGATCTTCCGAACTTGTCTGAAAAGATGGAGCAGTAAAGAACAAAGCTTCCCGGATCGGAGAGTTTCTGAGGCGATCCGACCCAGTAATCCTAACCAGGCCGACCGTCCTTAAACAATTTCGACCCACTTACACACTTATGCGGAATTTTCAAACTTTTCTCATTAACTTAACACAATTCGATTCTCAAGAACATTCATTCTCATTGCATAAAAATCCACATTCCAATACATAAAACCGAGGTTCAAAACTCATAAACTAACTTAGTCAAATTCGATTAAGTTAACAATAACACCAAAGCCAAAATCCGAAACAAGTCTAAATAAAATAAACCCCCAAAGCCCAATCCTAAATCCACTCCTTTCTTCACTGCCTTCGAGTCCGTCTTCAGAACTAACGGTCCTGGACAACATCTTTACCTGCACACTTAACACATAAGAGAGGCATAAGCATTACCATAAATGCTTAGTGAATACGGTCATCCCGTAACACCTTATCCAGCAAATAATCACTCTTTCATGCTAACAATTCTAACCCGATATCAACACACTTAGCAAGCAAGCAATCAATCAACCAATATGCATGACCATCTAGCCTAACTCTGACCCTCTAGTCTTATGGACTCAGTTTCCTCCTTAGCGTGAATCACACATCACCTAACCCAGAGAAAACGATCCTGCTTCGGCCACAAGCTAGCTAAACAATCACTTAATCTCACGGTCACCAAACCGTAACACAATCACATAAACATTGACCTTGCTAAGCATAAAACTCTACTTACACAAGCGATCAATACACATCAAAATCCCTAGCAATCTTTCAATCCATAGATGCTAGCCACAGTCACGCACTCACCTTAGACAATCAAATGAACGGTTTTAGTCGAAGGAAACTCGGTGATAACTCGAACAAAAACAAAGATAGTCGGGCATCAACGTGCTCCCTCGGCTATCGCTACGACTCGTACCGCGAGATCCAATCCCCTATGGGCTATCTGATATGGGTCTAGTTTTACCCAAATAATCAATTACTGCAAGTGCACAGCAATGCAGTTGAAGTATAAGGGGTATCGAATCCTCAGGGAAGTTAAAGCTACACTTATGGTTTCTAGGTTTAGATTATGCTAGGCGATTAATTTAAAGTAGTCTAAAGCAATGCAGAAATAAGCGAACGATTTTATAAAGCGAATGTAAGTTCAGAAACAAAGGCGCTAGGCAAGGATAATTATCAGGTTTGAATCCAAGAATGCAGAATATAAGTTTATTAGGGATTTTATTAAGAACCGTCTAGAACTCGAAACTCTAAGTTAAAACCAATCAACTCTCGTTGCAGAAGTTATCTATGCCTAAATCCCTAAATTCCAAATCTCTTTGCGAATTTAAACAATTAAGGCAAGCAATAAGAACAGGTTCGATTTGTTCACAAATTACCTAAACCAAATCTCTTTGCGAATAGATAATTTGCTCACCTAAGATTAGTTCAAGTTATTAATAATGCTCTCGCATCTATTAAACAACCTAAGGTTTGATTTCTAAGTGATCAATTCAGAGAATTAAGTTAAGCACAAATCAAGGTGAAGATCCAATTGATTTCCCTAATAATTCTAGTGATTCTACAAACTCTTCATCAAACCCTAAATCACCCTAACCTAACTA
>JAHZTW010000012.1:4251410-4265550 GCA_020283515.1 Alliaria petiolata | reverse complement strand
TCTCAAATCGGCAACGGCGCCAATTGATAAGTAGATTTTTGTATGGGTTCTACTCAGTCAATGACCCACTACTTATAACCGAATGTAGTATAGGTTATGGGTCTTATCAATCCGATGAGAGATTTCGAGGCATTGCGTTTATGGAATTCTTTCACAAGCTAAGATGGATAAAAGAAGAAGGTGAAATGGTGGAAATCTGAGACTAAGATACTAAGATAGCAGAAAACAAGTATTTAAGCTAAATATGCTATAGAACCGAAAATAAGATGGCTAAAGTACGAACTTGTAAAAGAAAGCAAGAATCGGTTTACAGGACAAGGGAGTTTTTCGGGTCCAAATGTTAAAGATCTTTCCTTTGATGCTGGATTTACTTCCTATAAGGCTAATCCTTTAGCGTAGAATTCAGGATCTGGACAAATCCACTGTCGTGGTATAAGTCTCTTTGCTGTCTCATGACCTAACCTCGCTATCACGTAGTGATCCATGAGAACAGCAAGCTTGAATAAACAACTCTACTAATGCCAAAACGCTCCCTAGGCATCTAATCTCTTAGGCTAGGATGAACGAATCTCTTATGAGATTGGTCCTTGCAAACATTCAAACATGGCGTTTGTTTGAAGAAGCTCGATGGCAAAGTTCAAATAGCAAAGATGACTAAGCATTAACAACATCAAATAAGAAAGGACTAAGATGGATTAAGCATAGATCTGCATCAAAGGTTGGAGCTTTAACTCATTTTCCCTACCCCTTTGCCCTAAAACCGAAATAGACTACTCACAAGCCATGTGAGAAACCTCAAGCTCCATAAGGATGAGAGAGTAACTCATAAGCCGTGAGATAATCAAAAACAATAAAAGGAAGAAGCTTTAAGAAAATAACACTTAAGCTATAAGACTAAAAACTTCAAGATTGCATAAAAATCCAAGCTTTAAACATTCTTCAATGGTGGAAAAATACAGAGTTTCGGTTCTTGAAAGAGAAGACAGAAAATAAAAGTAGAAAACGCGATGAAGAGATAAGAGTGAGGGAGTAGGTATTTATACACAAAAAGGGAAAAACATAAACATTGGGACCACTTTCCCGAAATGGTACTATTTTGGCTTTTAGCGTTTCGGGCTCACGTCGTTATGGACTAGCCGAAACGCTAACTCTTCTGATTCTTCGGGCAGGCTCCATATCGGGTAAGAATTTCGGGGTCATGTCGTGAAGGCTTCCCTTCCTTGGTACTTGAATCGGGCACTTCCCGTTGCCTTGTTCCGATATCCGTCCTTTGGGCATCTTCTTGCTGGATCTTCACACCGAGGTTCTCCTTTCGGGACTAAGCCGCTACTACTCGTCTAAATTGATGCACGATATTACCGGCTCATTCTCCATTTGTGACTTCCCTCCTTGGTCTCTTCTTCGGACCATCCTAAGCACCTGAGAACACACTCCAAACATGCAAGACTGTGCAAAAACCTAACCTAATGCATCTAATCCTAACATGGGTGAAAATGTGATGCAAGCTATCACTAAAGTGCAAGAATGANCACCTGAGAACACACTCCAAACATGCAAGACTATGCAGAAACCTAACCTAATGCATCTAATCCTAACATGGGTGAAAATGTGATGCAAGCTATCACTAAAGTGAAGAATGAAGTCCTAACTATCATGAAACATGTACTAAAATCATGCAAATTACAGAGATATCAGCTTGCATAAGACGGCTGCGGGTTTAAGTTGCGCTACAAATGGGCTCGGGAATCGTCATGTGGCTGGCCGGCCGAGCGACTGGTCGTCTGGTAAGGCCGTGGCGCGGCCAGCTTGGTCTTCCGGGTGCTCGACGAACCTTTTTGCTTCCTTCATAACTTGAGATCCAACCGTGAGATTCTTCTCAAACCACTTCGAGGTGAAAGACAGCTGATTAGGCTACCTTGTTTCCAAATATGAGCTAGATCTTGTGGTGGGAAGGCCTTCGTCTGATGTTGACCTTATGTCCTCGAGCACTGTTTCCGGAAATGTCCATTTTGCTCCAAAATATGCGTCTTTTGCTAAGATTACCTTATAAGAGTCTTGAGCAACCAAATACTTGAAATCTAGTGTTTATGCATTAAAATCTTAGTGAAATGCTTATTAAAGTACTCATTATTATAGTAAAGACGGGTAAAATATGCATGTTATTAGTAACTTAAGTGTGTATGTAATTTAAATACATTGCTTTTTTTAGTGCTTTATAAGTATTTATTTCTTAAGCCAACGCATCCTTTGTAACAAATGCATTGCTTCATTGTTCTCATTGATATTAGATAGTAAAGCTTTGTTCCATGACAAAGAATTCTTTAAAAAAGACTTATGTATCAACAACACTCATTTGGTCCAAAATCAAGCAAATCCAAAGACTTAGAGTTTAAATGTTATTATTTTGGGTCTTTGACCACGAGCAAAAGTAAGAGTAAAAAAATTGTTCTAACTATTAACGGAGAAAATATGTTGGTTTAATTCAAAGATAGTTGCAATATTTTCCGCAATATAGAATCTAAACTAACGACAAACTATAATACTAAACTATTAAAATTTTATTTCCATAAGACGATAAAGAAGAAGAAGGAAAAGACTAAGAAGAATAATATTTTACGACAGTGCTATTTTAAAATATTTTGAATCAAGAATAACACATAAAAGATAACATTTTATTTATATATGATAGTATAACGTAGTCAATATAATAGTTTTATGTTTGATGTAGTTTTATTTTCAAAATTAGATGACATACAATTTAAATAAGTTGTTTTGTGTCTGCGCTTAAAATAAAGTTAGAGAAGAAAACGCTACGATTTTTAAACTAATCATGTCCACGGAAGACGAATATGAGATAAAGAAGAAAAATCAGAAGAATAAGATGAAGAAAGACTCGAAAAAGACAAGAAGTCAGAGAAGACATATACGATAAAGAAGGAGAAGTAGAAGTCGAAGACGATGAAGAAAAGAAAAAAATGATGAAGAAGAATAAAAAAAATGAAAGATAGAGAAGAAGAGGAAGAAGAAAATGAAACTGATAAGAAGAAATTAAAAAATACAAGGACGAAGACCAGAATATGAAGGTGACAAAGTAGGAGAAGATGAAGATGGAGAAGGAAACAAAAAGAAATTAAGAAGAATAAGAATAGAGCGAGGAGAAGAGAGAAGGAGAAGAAAGAAAGAAAGAAAGAAAGAAAGAAAGAAAGAAGAAATATGAAGAAAGATGATGAAAAACTTAATGAAAAAGGAAGAAAAAGAAGAACACTAATAAGAATAAGAAGAGGAAGAAAGAAGATGAATAAAGAAAGAAAGAAAGAAAAGAGAAATTCGAAGAAAGATGATGAAGAACTTAATGAGAAAGGAAGAAGAAGAATTTGAAATATACGACAAAAAAAAGACGACAAAAAAATATAAAAACCAGAAGAAGAATAAGAAGACAGATAAGACGAAAATGTTGAAAATGAAGATGAACATTTTGGAGAAGAGAAAGAATAATTGAAAGAAAAAGAATAAAGTTAGAGAAGAAAACTGTAAACAGTTATGCTTATCAGGAAGATCTTAGCTACGTTCGCTTCGAGCTTAGTGATGCTGGGTATTTGCTTGGAATTTTTTCTCAAAAAAAATAATAAAATGTTTCAAATCATCTTCATATGGCTACTTGCCTTAATTATCTATTTTGTATTGTTATAAAATGGATGTTGTTGCGCCGTGTATGGTTCGTTGATCTCTTGCGAAAGAGTTCTACGATGTATACAACAAGATAAAAATTGCACCGGTGGTTTGTGTGCTACGCTTTTGGACGATCATAGAGTGAAAATGTAAGTTAGATTGAAAACAACCAATGTATGTTTTTAATTAATAAAATGGTTTGCAGGTTTGCGTGTTGTTTTAAATGGTTGAAGAATGACTGTGGTTATGTAACATACTAATCCTCCTAATTGATTCTTTGATTACTTTTAAGTTTGGTTAAAACAATTAACTTTTTTCGTTATGTTTTAAGTTTATGTTTTTGTAACATTTTGATTAGTTTAACTTATTATATAGTTAATTTAATTTTTATGAGCACGCTTATTATTATATAAATAATTTAATTTTTAGGAACACGATTATTATAATTATTATTTCACCATCTACATATTATTTTAAATAAAAAAGTTTGTAACGTAAATGAAATAAAGCCTTATGCCCGCACATTTGCAGCTTTGACGCTTTCCAATGATCAACTCAAAAATTATGACTTGGTTGAAATAGGAAAACTGTTACTTACCAACGGGAATTCTCGGGCAAACTTTTCTCCAAAGCCGTTTCTAGGAGACATGGTCATGGAAACACACCGTAATCCACTTATTCGAGATGTGGAAAGTTACGATCACGAGGCTCTGCGATGTAAACATGGCGAGTTGTTGGCAGCAATAACAGATGAGCAGAGAGGAGTTTATGATAAGATACATACTGATGTGCATAATGATAAATGAGGGATGTTCTTTGTGTATGGTTCTGGAGTACTAGAAAAACGTATTTGCAGAGTTTGCTTGGTGCTGCTCGCGATATACGATATGTTCTTGAAAATTTAGTAAGACAAAAATATTTACAGATTGTTTAGAACAAATTGAATCAAAAAATATAAAATAAATTTTGAGATCAACATCATCATAGAATATGTAATTTATACAATGAAAACCAATAGCTTGCGCATTTGCGCGGGCACCCAGTTTCTTTTAGTTTTCAAGACAAATAATTACTTGGCTTTATTTTCAAGTTTTTTTCTTTAATATTCATGTAAACTCCATTTGGAGAAACCATACAACTTTTTAATCAAACCTTTTATTTTGTGAGAATGATTCTCATTTGGTTCCTTGTGAACTTTTTGATCTTCGGTGTGTAATATCCGAGATCAATCGGTTTATCAAGTGTTTTTCATCACACTTGTGTGGCCTTTCGCTGACCAAAATCTGTAGTTGCCTTTTAAGATAGTATTGGGTCTAAGGATCAAGCCTTAGGTTTGTGCTAAACGGATTATACTTTCGGAGGTTCCACCGCCTAGTTTCACTGAAGCGTTTTAAGATAGTATTGTGTCTAAGGATCAAGCCTTAGGTTTGTGCTACACGAGTTCTTTGAAGTCGAGGATTATCCTTTCACCACCTTAGAGAGATGCTTCCTTGGAATTTCTGCATCATCTGGTATAAGAGCATATCTCTAAGCTTGGTTTATCATTTTATCATTCTATTTATCTTCTTATCTTTTCATTTTCTTTCATTCATCTTCTACTTTTTATATTTTTCTATATTTTGTTAAATTCAGTTTTGTTTATTTATTTTCGTCATCCAATAACAAAAAAAAAAAAAAAAAAATGAAAAGGTAAAAAACAAAAAAAGTCCACAAGTCTGCCTTTATAAAGTCTACAAGTCTGCCTTTGTAAAATTTACAAGTCTGCCTTTGTAAAATTTACAAGTTTGCTGCTGACAAAATTGCTTGTGTGCAATCTGTTTTTTGGAAGTTCTATTTTCAAATTGACTATAATCTTTTGGTCGTTCTATTTGGATTACTTAAGGATTTCTTATTGAAGTGTTGGTTAGTTCTATAAGAACCGTTTGAGGATCACGAGAGGTGTGTGAGGATATCAGAGGGTAAAAGTCGATTGAGTGAAACACTTTGAGCGAAACACTTGAGAAATTATGAGATTCTTATTTTTTCTAACATTCTTTTGCAGGTACAAACATGTCTAACGATGGAGACAATCGTGAGAACAATACACAGGAAGGATGATCAAGAGGATGCGTTGGTTGTACCTGTTGGACCATTGACAAGGGCACGTTCAAAGAAGCTTAAGGATGCACTTAACAAGGTAATTTGTGAAGTTCTGGACAAATAGAGCGTTTAGAAATTCATTGGAAATGTTAACTATCAAGTCCAGCGCATTTTGAGCCTAATACAAGCCCAAGAAAGCCCAGAATTAATGACTTAATTTTCTGACCAAAGAAAGTGACGGAAATGGAGTTCAAGAGTCACATTTTGAAATTCAAGAGTTGAATTCTCATTTAATTTTCTTTATTTCTTTTAGTTTTCAAGACAAATAATTACTTGGCTTTATTTTCAAGTTTCTTTTCCTTTATATTCATGTAAACTCCATTTGGAGAAACCATCCAACTTTTTAATCAAACCTTTTATTATGTGAGAGTGATTCTCATTTGTTTCCTTGTGAACTTTTCGATCTTCGGTGTGTAATATCGAGATCAATCGGTTTATCAAGTGTTTTTCATCACACTTGTGTGGCCATTCGCTGACCAAAATTTGTAGTTGCCTTTTAAGATAGCATTGGGTCTATGGATCAAGCCTTAGGTTTGTGCTACACTGGGATAGTAGGCATGAACATATCGCTTCCTCAAGCTGAACTACATTTCTTCCCAAGTATTGACTCTACCATGTCTAATATGATCCTAGTAAGATCCTTTGCCAAAATCGTCACTTTGGAAGAAAGTAGAGATGAAATGGATTTGCGGAATGATGAAATGGATTTGCGGAATGATGAAATGATTTGATGGGAAAATGAAACGAATGGATTCAAGTAACTATGGAGTGTTGTGGTCACACTAAGGCTGCAGAAATTCTTAGATTTACCAATGGATCGAGAGGTCACACAAAGGTTATGAGGGAGCCTTTGATTTACCTAGATCTAGTTCTTAAAAGAATTTGAGAATAAAAAGCTAGATAGATAAACTGAGGGTTTACAAGGAGTATATATAGAGAACTTCAGAGGGAAGCCCTAAATACACGCCTAAGATAACAAATAAAAATACAACTTAAACATAACATAAGCTAAGAAATAATCATAAGTTTAAATGATAAAAGAAGCGGCTGGAACAGAAGCTTCTTGGGCTTGATCTTCGGTTCATCAAATGGGATTAAGGAGGTGAACAAAAGCCTCATTAAAAACCTTGACAAGAAAACCCAGTGGGACAAAACTTGTCAAGGGAAAAAGAGCACAATTGAACACCTTACCCATTTGATGAAATCAATTAGCTTGATGGTTTGATAAGCATCTCTTTCTCCTCTGGAATTCTCTAACTGTATGAGTAGAGAACTGATAGTTTCTTTGAGCTTCCTGGTCCTAGCACGCGTCATTGGTCCACTTGAAATAACTAGAGCATCCTCAGATTCAAGCTCTGGTGCATGCGTGGGTTTTAACTTAGGATCCGTTGGCATGCTCATATCATCCCCTCCCTCTTTAAAAGGATTTGTCCTCAAATATGCTTCATCTGCAATGAAAGGAGAGAGATCAGAAACATTAAAACTAGAACTCACATTATACTTACCTTGGAGATCCACTTGATATGCATTGTTGTTGATTCTCCTTGTGATCGTGAATGGACCATCAATCCTAGGCATAAGCTTTGATTTTCTTTCTGCTGGGAACCGTTCCTTCCTCAGATGCATCCATACTTGGTCTCCAACTTCAAAGATCACTTCACGTTTTCCTTTGTTAGCCTGCTTTTCATAGAGCTTAGTCTTTTCCTCCAAGTTCTGTCTAACCTTCTCATGAATCTGTTTCACCATTTCTGCCTTTTTCTGTCCATCTACACTAGATCTTTCACTTAAAGGTAGAGGAATTAGATCCAAAGGAGACAAAGGATTAAAGCCATAGACAATTTGAAAAGGGAATACTTAGATGCAGAATGAACAGCATGATTATATGCAAACTCTAAGTGAGGCAAACAATCTTCCCAACTCTTAAGATTTTTCTTAACCAATGCACGCAAGAGAGTACCTAGAGTTCTATTAACTACTTCAGTCTGGCCATCAGTCTGAGGATGACAAGTAGTAGAAAACAGAAGCTTAGTTCCTAGCTTAGACCATAAGGTTTTCCAAAAGTAGCTAAGGAACTTAGTATCTCTATCAGACACAATAGACTTAGGCATTCCATGCAAACGCACAGTCTCTTTAAAGAACAAGTTAGACACATGCAATGCATCATCATTCTTGTTGCAAGCAATGAAATGCGCCATTTTAGAGAACCTATCAACCACAACAAAGATAGAATCCTTCCATGTCCTAGTTCTAGGCAATCCCATCACAAAATCCATAGATATATCATTCCAAGGATGAGTAGGAATAGGGAGAGGTGTATACAAACCGTGAGGCTGGACATTAGATTTGGCATGTTTACAAAAACTACACCTATTACAGATTCTTTCAACATCACGACACATGTGTGGCCAATGAAAATGAGCTTTCATCACATCTAGAGTCTTAGCAACGCCAAAATGACCCATTAAAGCTCCTCCATGTGCTTCCCTAGTAAACAAATCTCGAAGAGAGCAGTTAGGAATACACAACCTATTTTTATAAAAGAGAAATCCATCTTTTTAAAAATAGTTCTCTGAAGTAAACTTCTCACAAGATCTATAGATTTCCTGAAAATCCGAATCAGTAGGATAGAGTTCTTTAATCTGTTCGAATCCCTACAGTCTAGCATCAAGAGTAGAGAGAAGAGTGTACCTTCTGGATAATGCATTGGCTACTACATTATCATTACCTTTTTTGTACTTGATGACATAAGAGAATGTTTCTATGAACTCAACCCACCTCGCATCTCTTTTGTTGAGTTTCTGCTGACCTTTTAAATGTTTTAAAGACTCATGGTCTGTGTGAATGACGAATTCCTTTGGCCAGAGATAGTGTTGCCACGTTTGGAGAGCTCTAACCAAGGCGTACAGCTCCTTGTCATATGTTGGATAGTTGAGAGTTGATCCTCCAAGTTTCTCACTGAAGAACGCTATAGGCTTCTTGTCTTGCATCAGGACTGCTCCAATTCCTACACCAGAAGCATCACATTCAATCTCAAAAGTTTTTACAAAATCTGGTAAAGATAAAACATGAGCATGAATAAGCTTCTCTTTTAGGCATTGAAATGCTGTCTCCTGAGCCTTTTCCCATTTAAATCCAACTTCTTTCTTGATGACTTCGGTCAAGGGTGCTGCTAAAGTACTGAAATCTTTAACAAATCTTCTGTAGAAACCAGCTAGGCCATGAAAACTTCGGACTTCTCCAACAGTTTTAGGACTTGGCCAATCCTTGATTGCTTTCACCTTCTCTGCATCTACATTGATTCCATCTGACTCACAACAAAGCCTAGAAAAACCACATTATCTGTGCAAAAGGTGCATTTCTTAAAATTTGCAAACAAAGTTTCTTTCCTAAGCGTTTCTAGCACCATTTTAACATGTTCAGTATGCTCGCCTAGACTCTTACTGTATATGAGAATGTCATCAAAATAAACAACAACAAACAGTCCTACATAAGCTCTAAGCACATGATTCATTAAGCGCATAAAAGTACTAGGAGCATTAGTCAATCCGAAAGGCATGACTAACCACTCATATAAACCATGCTTAGTCTTAAATGCAGTTTTCCACTCATCACCCTCCTTCATCCTAATCTGGTGATATCCACTCTTAAGATCAATCTTAGAAAATATGTTAGAACCATGCAATTCATCAAGCATATCATCTAATCTAGGAATAGGGTGGCGATACTTCACTGTAATATTATTGATTGCTCTACAATCAACACACATCCGCCAGCTTCCATCTTTCTTTGGCACAAGCAAGACTGGCACAGCACAGGGACTCATACTTTCACGAATATGGCCCTTCTTCATCAGCTCACTAATATGTTCTTGAAGTTCTTTAGTCTCTACTGGATTAGTTCGATACGATGGTCTATTAGGAAGAGAAGATCCTGGTACAAAGTCAATCTGATGCTCAATTCCTCTGATTGGTGGTAAGCCTTGTGGGGTTTCCTCAGGAAAGACATCACTGTATTCCTGCAAAAGATTAGTCATCTCACTCGGCAGCACCGGGGTAAGGTTAGACAGATTAAGCAATGACTCTTTATAATTAAACAGAAGCATAGAATGACTAGAGTAGAAAGCTTTCTTAACTTCA
This sequence comes from Alliaria petiolata, assembly GCA_020283515.1. Taxonomy (NCBI): domain Eukaryota; kingdom Viridiplantae; phylum Streptophyta; class Magnoliopsida; order Brassicales; family Brassicaceae; genus Alliaria; species Alliaria petiolata. Next base: position 4,255,606 of record JAHZTW010000012.1, on the reverse strand, counting down.
CTAGATTTAGCAAAGAAGTTTGGACACTTAGACTGAGAGGGTTCTTTCTTCTGATCAAGATAAACTTCATGTGGAGTCATTGGAACCAGTGTAGTCTTCTTTCCTTTATACTCAAAAGTATGGCGATTTGTGAAGCCATCATGTAGAACCTTTCTGTCTGATTGCCAAGGATGTCCTAGCAGTATATGACTTGCTTCCATAGGCAGAACATCACATAAAATCTCGTCCTCATACTTGCCAATAGACATAGATACCAAAACCTGCTTGCTTACACTCATTTCACCACTGTTATTAAGCCACTAAAGCTTGTAAGGTGTTGGGTGCTTTGTAGTCTTCAGGCCAAGCTTCTTAACCATTGTATCACTAGCCACGTTTGGACAGCTACCACCATCAATGATTAAACTACAGACTTTTCCTTGGACATGGCATCTTGTATGAAACAGATTTTCCCTTTGTTCTTGTTCTTGAGTTTTGTTCTGCATACTTAGAGTTCTTCTGGCTACTAACAAGTCTCCTTTGACATGTACAAGCTCTTGCTCATCTTCACTAGAAGTCTCTGGATACTCATCAGCAGATTCTACATCACCACTTTCCAACAGATTCATTACACGCTTTTTAGAACATTCACTTGCATAATGCCCTTTTCCATGACATTTGAAGCAATTGACATCTCTGGATCGCACAACACCTTCTTTTGCCTTTCCTTTGTAGTCTACAGGTGCTTGAGTAATAGCTTTAGTTGTATCAGAAGGCTTAGAATATGTTGTAGGCTTGAATTCTTTAGCAGAAGAGTTTCTGTCCTCCTTGGAGTAACTTGGACGAGTGTAGGATGAATTCTGACCATAGCTAGATCGTGAGGATCTCTTTCTCCTAATCTGTTGCTCAAACAGAATAGCCTTGTGTAACATCTCCTCAAGCTCCACATAATGCTCAGTTTCTAACATGTCTTGAATTTCTTGATTCAAGCCTCCAAGAAACCGTGACATTGTAGCTTCTTGATCTTCTACTATATCAGCTCGCATCATTAACAATTTCATCTCCTGAAAGTATTCTTCTACGGTTCGAGATCCTTGAGTGTGTTTCCTTAGCTTCTGATGTAGCTCCCTCTGATAATGATTAGGTATAAACCTTTTCCTCATTATACTCTTCATTTCAGACCAAGTTTCAACAGGTAGCTCTTGTTTTCTTCTTCTGGTCGTGACTAGCTGATCCCACCAGCTCAAAGCATACTCATGAAACTCTATAGTAGCTATCTTCACTCTATTAAGCTCTGTATATTGCTGAACATTGAAGACCAATTCAATCTTCTTTTCCCATTCTAGGTAAGCATCAGGATCTGTCTTCCCATAGAATGGAGGAATACTGATCTTCAGACCCTTGAGATTATCTTTTAGCAGTTCTTCTTGAGTCCTATTACGCTTGTTTCTTCTCTGATTACTTTGTGATGCATCACTCTTCCTCTGGTATTATTGATCAGATGCAGCATCAGTGAACCTTTCATTCTTCCCGTGAGCTTGCCTATTATCAGTTCTGGTTCTCTCCCCAAAAGCATCAAGCCTTTCATCCATCATTTTCTTCATTTGGGCCATCATAGCTTCAAAGAACAGTTTATTTGGCTCAGCATTGTTGTTCTCACAGTTTTCATCTGAAGGTGCCATAGAACCTGAAATGAGAATACAGAAAACTCTGTTACAAGTTCTTCAAGCAACAAAATACATAGTTATGCAAACACACATAGATTAACACGATTTCACTCTTAACAACAAGAAGAAATGATTCAAGCGTGGTTTACAAGAATTCCAAGAGTCATAAACCACAAAATCTCAGATAAAATTGTAGTAATCAAATTCTTCTTTGGAACAGAACAAGTTAAGTGCCAACAACAACAGATGGTGCCGATTTTACTAATCTGAATCACTAAAACTGCTAAACAAAATGATTCAACAATGTGCAGCGAGTTCTCCTTTGGCATAAATCGGTTTGGAAGTTGCAAAGACACAAATGATATTCAGTATTGTCTTTTAAACACAGATCTATACTCAGACAACAAGATCTAACAATCCTATTGCAACGATTCAACAGAAATGATCGATTCAAGTGACACAAGCACATGAACTCCTCAGATCCGTGCGGCTCAAGAATGCCAAGAGACACAAAAATATTAAAATCGCAGAACACTTAGATCTACACGATCTTGATGATAAACAAGTGATAAAATAGTAGATCCAAGAGTACTTAGCTTCCAAAGTGGCTCTGATACCACTTAATATGATCCTAGTAAGATCCTTTGCCAAAATCGTCACTTTGGAAGAAAGTAGAGATGAAATGGATCTGCGGAATGATGAAATGATTTGATGGAAAAATGAAACGAATGGATTCAAGTAACTATGGAGTGTTGTGGTCACACTAAGGCTGCGGAAATCCTTAGACTTACCAATGGATCGAGAGGTCGCACAAAGGTTATGAGGGAGCCTTTGATTTACCTAGATCTAGTTCTTAAAAGAGTTTGAGAATAAAAAGCTAGATAGATAAACTGAGGGTTTACAAGGAGTATATATAGAGAACTTCAGAGGGAAGCCCTAAATATATGCCTAAGATAACAAATAAAAATACAACTTAAACATAACATAAGCTAAGAAATAATCATAAGTTTAAATGATAAAAGAAGCGGCTGGAACAAAAGCTTCTTGGGCTTGATCTTCGGTTCATCAAATGGGGTTAAGGAGGTGAACAAAAGCCTCATTAAAAACCTTGACAAAAAAACCCAGTGGGACAAAACTTGTCAAGGGAAAAAGAGCACAATTGAACACCTAACCCATTTGATGAAATCAATTAGCTTGAATCAACACTAGAATGGTTTGATAAGCATCTCTTTCTCCTCTGGAATTCTCTAACTGTATGAGTAGATAACTGATAGTTTCTTTGAGCTTCCTGGTCCTAGCACGCGTCATTGGTCCACTTGAAATAGCTAGAGGATCCTCAGGTTAAAGCTCTGGTGCATGCGTGGGTTTTAACTCAGGATCTGTTGGCATGCTCATATCAATGTCTATGTCTTATTCTATCAGAGACATCTCTATCCCACTAAGCTAATGCATTCTCAGTGAATTTTGTAGCAGTTAGGGATACCTTCCTTGCTTCAGAGTAGTTGTAGTACTCAAGAATGTACTCCATACGTCTTTCCCAATCAAGATAAGCGTCTAGGATCAATTTTCCAGCAAAGGTTGAGGCTGTGAGCTTGATCTCTTTACTCCCTTCCCTCTCTCGGTCATCTATTTTGTTTCAACCTCAGTTATCTTGGCCTCTAGGGTTGTTGTTGTAGCCTGCAAGTGCTTGTTGATCATCTTCCAAGTCAGGCATGCATGTATCATCTTCTTGTTGGTTATCTGGCCATTAACATTACAGATAGGACCTCTACGTTGGGGAATATGTGGTAGTGGTGGTTGCTCATGCGGTTCCTAAGTGCTTGGAGGGTTGCTTGGATGTTGGCAAGAACCTGTGCTATATTGGCTTGATTAGCAGCTTCCCCGTTGTATTTCCTGCCTAAGACAAGTAAATAAAGAGATCAAGTGCAATCAGTGTGGTATGAAATAAAGACTTGGATCTAAAAGAAACTGAAACACTTTAATCTAAATGCACATAATGATTTAGTGAAAGCAGGATTATTTAAAGAAAGAATTACTCAGATATTACACAAAAGTTGGTTTATTACTAGAATATTATATATTTTTAAAAAATTTCTCAGATATTTTGTGCCCTTGTGTAATTACAATTAACACCCTTCTTTAATTTGCAATTTTTTTAATTTAAAAATGATTAACCAAAAATTAGTTTAATCCACCTCATTAACATCTAATCCACCTCATTAACATGAAAAAACTAAATCCACGTCATGAAATACAGTTTCGGGAAAAAAAACTTCTCTCTCGCCGGCGAAACCTCTCTCTCTCTCTCTCGGCGATTCCAAAGTCGAACCCTAATTCCGCCGTCGTATCGTCTCTTCCGGCCGCTTCTCTTATATGCGTCGCATTTCGTCTCCTTTTTCACGAACTCGAGTGGGGACTCTTCGTTTTCTCGAGTGGACTCTTCGTTTTCTCGGCTAAAAATCTCTCCTTTTCACGAACAAACTTGCTCCGGTAAGTTCGCGGCTGAGTTATTATACTTCACGGCTGAGTTATTATACTTCACGGCTGAGTTAT